>BQNB010086984.1:0-28041 GCA_026074375.1 Tanacetum coccineum
CTAGACTAATCATATAACAAACTACGGGCTAAGACTATTACAACTTGGAAGTGACCGATACTTTTCTTGTTTCCAACAGGATGGTTCCTAGATTCCTTAATATTGACTATTTCGTCAATCTCTAATGTTTCATCCTCAACAATATTTTCTAGGTTTTCTTTTCGATTTCCCTAATAACTTCTTCTTCATCTAGATCATCATCCACCAAGGGTTATGTTTTAGAGGGTGTAGGAGTTTCATCGAATGTCACGTTGAGTGATTCTTCGATTTTCCTAGTTAGTTTATTAATAATGATATAGGCTTTACTATTTTGGGAGTAACCTAGAAAGACACCTTCATATGACTTTGGGTCAAACTTGGTAAGGTAATATTTAGTGTTTAAAATGAAGCACTGGCTACCAAACACTCTAAAATAACCTAGTGAGGTTTTCTACCTCTTAAAGAGTTATAAGGGTGTTTTTCGGTAGAATGGCTCTAAGAGAATTCAGGTTGAGAATGTATGTTGAAGTTATTCTACGGCATTACACAACATTCTTTTGTGGTAACGATTGCTCTTCAATATAGTCCTACTTATTTCTTGAAGTGTCCTATTTTTCCTTTCGACCACGCCATTTGATTGAGGAGTGCGTGGGGCCGAGAAGTTATGTGTAATACTGTTGGTATTGCAAAATACTCTCCAAATTGCCACCTCATTACAACCATTCTCTACCGTGGTCGGTTCTAATTGACTCTATTGAACAACCATAATTGGTTTAGGATTTTCTTACTTAATATTTTGCAAATGATCGAAAGCTTCGGTTTTTATCCTTAAGAAATCTTAGGACCATGGTATACCTAGAGTAGTCATCTACTATGACTAGGGTGTAACGGTTTCCTCCGTAACTCCGTACGGCGGATGGACCGAAGAGATCCATATGGAGAAGTTCTAAGCATCTAGTCGTTGAGACTACATTCTTAGCTTTGTGACTAGCGTGAGCTTGTTTTCCCATTTTACAAGCATCACAAAAATGTTGATCAAACTTAAGCTTAGGTAGGTTTCTAACTAATTCCTTAGAGGCCAACGATTGAATGAGACGCATATTTACGTGTCCTAATCTCCTATGCCACAAGGTGGAATTTTCATCAATCGTTGTTAGACAAATTTGATCCTTTGGCTTATTTCCTAATTTCATCACATATAAGCCTTTCTTCCTAATACCTCTACCTATGACTTTACCGTTCTTAGTGATTTCACTATCATGTTCAGAGAAAGTTACTTTACACTTATTATCACATATTTATCCTATACTTAGCAAGTTAAATCCTAAGTTATCAACATGTTCTGCATTATCTATTTTGAGAGAGTCATTAGAAATCGTACCTTTGCCAATGATGTTACCGCGAAAATTACTATGCCTTGTAAGTGGAGAAGAGTTTTCGGTTACCCGTCATATGTTTAGAGCATCCGCTATCCTTGATCCATTCGTCGGGCTCCAAGTCGACTCCAAGGCATATCTCATTTGGTGCTTGAGCTACAAGACATGTCTCGTCTTAGATCTTTTCATCATTCTCTTCACCGCTATCGCTCCAAGAACCTCCAACAAATGCTCATTGGTTCTAGTCTCTTGGTGGCTTTGGACATTCTCCAATAAGATGATTTGGCTCTCCGCATCTAAATCACTTCCTTTCACTTTTGCCGTTTTTGTCGTCTCGGCTTCTTTGAAAGGTCTTTTTGTCGTTCTGAGGTTGTCTTACGAATCTACCTCTTCTTTTAAAGAACTTCTTTTAAAGAACTTCTTGAAGTCTCTTACCGCCATGGCGTACTCTTCGTCTTCACAACCAAAAGTCGAACACTCTTCATCACTAGATTCTTTCTTAGCCTTTAAAGCAATAGATTTTCTTTCAACTTTTGCTTTGACTATTTCGGAATCTTTCTTGATGATCATTTCGTGAACTTTGAGGTTCCCGATTAGTTCATCAAGAGATAGTGACGCTAAGTCTTTCGACTCTTTAATCGCCGTGACCTTTGCTCTCCATCTAGGATGTAGAGCTCTAAGAAACTTCCTTACGTAGTTCTTACTAGAATAACCTTCATCAAGAGCTTTAAGACTAGTAATAATAGTATTAAATCTAGCAAAAGCACTATCTATAGATTCGTCTTCAGAAATGGCGAATTGTTCATATTGTTGAACCAAAAGGTCGATCTTATTATCTTTGACTTGGCTATTACCTTGATGGGTGATTAACAAAGTTTTCCAAATTTATTTTTCCGTATTACTCTTGGAAATTCTTTCATATTCTTTTCTAGGCCAAGCATTGTAAATAACCATTTTGGCTTCATTATTTTTCGCAGACTTTTCTTTTAAGATCAGCGGTTTGTTTTTCAAAAGGGATAACCTCATCTAATTTGGTTTTTGGATTTTGTACAATAGGTTGAAAATCACCATTGGTAATAACATGCTAAAGATCTAGATCTTTTGATTTAACATATGTCTCGAATCTATTTTTCCAATAAATAAAACTATCGCTTTCAAAGAGTGGTGGTCTTTGCATAGATTGCCCTTCTAGATATTTGTCGGAATCTATAGTTCGATCCAAGCTTTAAAATACAATATATTTTAAAAATCTTGAGTGACCTTGCTCCTGATACCAATTGTGGAAACTAGAAGAGGGGGGGGGGGGTTAATAGTTTACACGATTGTTTTACGGTTTAAAAGTTTACTTTCAAAAATGTATAGATCCGAATTATATGTTCAATCAAATCATAATATGAACAAGCAATAACTATCTAAATGAAAACTAAATAACAACAATAATAATGTAAAGAGATAAGGAAAGAAACAACCAAACCAAGACACCAAGATTTTATAGTGGTTCGGCTACGAAGCACCTCTTCGCCCTACTCCACTCCCCGAGTATCCGACTCGAGATTTCACTATGTCAACAAGCTCCCTTTAGGCGAAGAAAACCGTTTACACGTCGCTTACGTTATTTTCCAACACTAAGCTAGATGTCGAGTCCTAATCTTAGCTAGAACCAATCTACCACTTCACAATCAATACACAAACACTAGATCTATACTATCGGATTTACACACTATACGAATAACACAAATACACAAGATAATTACAATAGAGGTTTGGTACTTAGAAGAAAGGAGGACAGATCACTGATCAACACTTCGTTTCTTGGTGAATACGAGTGTTCTTCTCTTGCACTTAAAAGAGAGGGAAGAGATGAGAAGAAGAGATTAGATCACTTGAAACAAGATCAAGAGATGTTAGTGATCAAGATATTTAGTGAGAGAAAGAAGGTTTTTAGAGAGAGAAAGAAGTGTGAGAAAATTCATGCAAAGAGGTCTGATTTTCAGCAAGGGGTGCCAGTATTTATAGACAGAAAACTTCATCCCTAGCAAGTTGCTTAAACTTCTTTTCAGCTTCAGGAATATCCTCAGATTCAGTATCAGACTCATCTTCCTCTTCAATTTTCTTCTTCCCTTTATCTTTTGGATCAATCTTTGGAAGAGGCTTTAAAGTCAATAGTGATCTAGTTGAAGTAGGCCTAGGTCTCTCAGTCTCTTCAACGTCCTTAAGCTCAACTCCTTTCTCCTTTTCTCTTGAAACTGCTTTGGCTTGGCTCATGTTGAGAAGAACCTGAGCAATAGTTTCATCATCTCCAAACATTGTAGGAGTGGTTGTTGGAGTGGTTGTTGGAGTGGTTGGAGTAGCACTTCTTGCTTCAGTTCGATCATCAGTACCTTCATCTAGGCTAACGGTACTATCTTTGTCCTTGTCGGTACCTTCTTTCTCCTTGTCGGTACCTTCTTTCTCCTTGTCGGTACTATCTTTTGATCTGTCAGTACTAACTTTTGATCTGTCAGTACTAACTTTTTCTTTGTCAGTACTAACTACATCTTCAGTACTAACTGCATCTTCAGTACCCTCTTTCTCTGCATTCACTCCATCTCTTGTCCTCCCCACATCTTGAGCATCCTCAGTGTCCATATTATCAATTTCATCATCATCAAGCTCATCAAACAATGGATCTTTATGGACTGAGGGTTCAGCTTTGGCAGACTTCCTCCCCTGTTTGGATACAGACTCCTTTTGCATCCAGTTTGACTTCAAGGATTTCTTTCCTGCCAATCTTTGCTTCAAGGAAACACTCTTCATCCAAGCTCTGTGATGTGTAATAACAGGTTTGGCTTGCTTCTTGAGCTTCTTGATCTGTGCCTTCAAGTGTTTAATTTCCTTTGCTTGATCTGTAACCTGTGTACACAGAGAGATACAAAGATCATAGACACTTTGGAGTGTCATGTCACCCTCATTCCCTGAAAGGGATTTATCACTGGATGACTGACCTCCATGATTCCCACCAGAAACCTCTAGAATGGAATCAGGAATATGAGGAGTAGGTGAAGGTCTAGGTGATGGGTCAGAGTGAGGCTCAACATTTGCTTCACTTGGGTGAGGAGGAGAGGGTGTAGGTTGTAGTTCAAATGGTCTTTCTGAAGTAGCACCCTCATCCTCAGTTGATTGTACCAACATAGAAGCAAATAAAGGTGTGACTTTCCCCGAAAAATGTTTACCCTTTTTAACCATAAAGGAGAAAACTTTACTTGTCAAAGCATTTACAGGAAAATGATCTAAAGGTACTGGTACATTCACTAGCTGGTGATCCAAAAAGATTAAAATAAAACGTGGATACATTACAAACTTCTTCTTTGCGTCTAAATGTCTAAGCATACCATCAAAAATTAATTTAGAAAAATTGTATTTCTGATTAGATGTTAAGCAAATGACAGCAGTGGCAATGTTAGTAGGGATTTGATCCCAAGAGGTGCTTTTTGAGCTAATACAATGATTCATTATTTGAAATAGAAACCTCCATTGGGGTGAAAACAAAGCTTTATTAAATGTTAATACAGTTAAATCCCCCTCATAGCCTATGAGCTGTATAGCATCAAATATAGCCTGATTAGGTAGAGAATCTATCCCATCAGCATCATCAAAAAGAAGGTCACTTCTTATTGATGCTTCAGAGATAGACACAGGCTTGCCAGCTACTTTGGCAGTAATGTACCTTACATTGTTGATTATTTTGGATTTAGCAGACATCCAAAATTGTTCAACAAATGTAGTAGAGACTACTGGACTTACAGTGAGAGCATGATGAATGGAGCTTCGCGCAAGAAAATCAATAACCTCATGAAACTCTGCATTCCCTTCAGTCTTCTCTAAATAAGCGACCATATTGTGCTTAGGGCACGATTCAAGAACAGCCATTGTGGTTGAATTAGTGATCGTCGGTGAGAGAGAGATTAGGGCTTGTATGGAAGAAAGTATTTGAGAGTGATTACGTAAGTGAACTGTGCAATTGAGATGGGTTTATATAGGTTTAGCAAACCTAAAATCAATGAAACCGTTTCAATTTACACTTTGTACCCTTGGCGGTATTTTCTTCAACGTCTCTATAGCGGTACTATCTTTGCCCAACGGTACTAACTTTGCACTGTCGGTACTAACTTGTGCCAATCAAAAAATGAACAAGTTTGGCAACAACAATACTTCAATACCGTCTTTATCTCTTCCCAATGACTCTTGAAAACCCAATTAACTTCTTGAAATTCGTCACTGATGGTTAAAAATGCTTCTGCACACTGAACACTTCATACAAACTATACAACAAATCATATTGCCTCCCCTTAACTAATGCAGCTTATGGATTGATCATCCCAATAGTAACAACCAAGAACTGGAACCTACTAACATCAAATGCCTTGGTTAGAAGATCAGCTACATTATCATCAGTGTGGATTTTAAGCACCTGTATAAGTTTCTTCTCATAAGCATCCCTTATGAAGTGATGCCTAATGGCAATATGCTTTGTTTTGGAGTGATATACTGGATTCTTCTCTAATGAAAATTACTTGATATTCACATTGTGTGAGATAACAAGCTAAATTATGACAAGTGTCCTAATGAGATTAATGGATAGCCTTTTGGCTCTAGACTCAATTGTGGCACTTTAAATTTAGTGATCGGAAGTGGAGCTGACTGCCACCTTTTCAATACCAACTAACTCGGAATGATAAAGTCGATAGAAATGCATGTAATCTCTATGAGAATGAAACAACGAGTCTTTTGAGAGACAATGAGTGGCATAGGGCGGGTTAGTGGCATAACGTCACTTGGGTCCATGACTGTCCTTCAATGTCAAGACTACACCTAGTGTTTTCTGACAGCATATGTAATAACCCGGTTTCTGCTCTAAGTGTATAGAGGCTTCTTTATTTTTTACCCTTTTATCCTTAACATTTCTTTTCCATTCTTCAACCCCTTCAATCTTACCAAGACTTCATAACTAACACCTTGTTGGGATAGTTCATGTTAGCTCCATCACAGTCGGCATATTCCTATTCTCACTTTTTCTCCTTTTTAATACATACCTAAGGACTTCTACACTAACTAAGTGATTTCCCTGGGTAGACATTGGTTTTGGCTGACGTGATTTGAATATACTATGCTTTAACCGCCTTAAACTTCAATAATTTAAAACATGGTTGGTCTTATTGGGTTGTTCATCACGATCCTTCCAAAAACATTGAAAATTTCAATCAAAGAGTTTGATATCAAAAGATTTACACTTTGATGAGTTTTTCATCCATCACTAAAAGCTCCCCCTGAACATGTACATCGTAATCGAAGTACAGCTAAGGTGTGAAGTGCATTGAGTTCCATTATTATTTGATCACTCTATCAATAGACATTAAGTCCAGGTTAATACCATTTTCCCCCCTTTTCCCAAAATGTTAATCCTTGATATTTTGATCTCAATTGATTAACCGTTCGGACAAATGATATATTCTACAGAATGGAACATATTATGCTCCCCCTTCCAACGTTTGAGGGTTTATAAGACATGCTGAGTATAGATAATTAGAAAGATTTTGAATTTACTAAGAAATTCTTGAAAATATTATACACGAGCACTCCCTAATAATCACCATTAAGTCTACACTTTTATATATATTCTACAAGATATTATATACGAGGTTTGACCTGAATGATGAGAACAACATATGATAGAATCATATGGTTCTTTTGTCGCAGCCGTAGGTCTCCTTCGTACAATCTCCCACCAACGAACTTTTCCAAGCTCCTCATTAACCTTCTTTCTTTCAAGAGGTTGTCAATTTGATCTTTCTCTGTTCAAGCACTCTTCGACATAGCTTCAACTTTCTTTCCAAGTTACGAAAGTCTTTGCTTCAAACTTCGAGTATGAAATAGATTCAGATACATATGTAACTTGAGCTTGTGAGGTTGGTGATGTCGGTGTTGATGTTGTCTTGGCTTCCCCCTAAACCAGCAATCATTTCTTGAGTAGATTCAAAACTTTCTTTGCAAGCCGCATCAAGCAGTCTTGATGTATAAAGCCCAGATATCCGAAGTACATAATTAACCGTTTTAAGAATTTGATACCGCAACACCAAAGTCAATTAAGTCTCGGATGAGCGCATTTCTCTTTTCAGGATAGTTATGATATAAATTGCAACACCAAAGTCAATTAAGTCCCGGATGTATACAATTAATCCCTCTAAGTAGTCGAAAAGAATACACTTAAGTCACTAAGTCCTAGAATGAGCACAAATCTTTCCTACAGGATAGTGACTATCTAAAGGAATCATCATACCTATGTGTACCTCTTTTATCAAATATTTCAACTCATTTTAAGAACAAGCTTAGTGATTGACCGGTTGGGCAAGACACTAATTGAATCAGAAAGAAATCTTCTCACGTATTATATAATTATACTCCCAACACTTCCCCCTGGGAACTCAAATGATGCATACTGACTAATGACGATATGTCTCTTCCACCATGTGATTTGAAATAGTGCACCCGAAAGAAACAAAGAAGGCCTAAAATCAAATGAGGCTATCAATGAAGACAAGTTCAAAAGAAGGCCATGGACTCTATCATGTATACATCTACTCCTTCCCCCTTGCTCGTTTCGATACCTCGGAATCAGCAAAACCTAGTACACACACATACTCGAGTTCGTGTTTGAAGAATAAATAAGCTTAGATCTATCACGTGAGAATCAACTTCAAGGCTTTTAAAACTATGTAATTATTTACAAACAATCCTAAGTCTTTTACAACTATGAGGTGTTGGCAATATTGTTTCAATGTAGTTTAAAGCCTATACTCACTAAGTCTTATATTGCAAATAAGTCCCTAAAGTTTGAAACAAATGACATCTAAAGCCCTTGTAGTTAACATCCATTAACTCCCCTTGAAATTGTTATCCGTCATTATCAAAAACATTATCCGTTTATTCCGTGACTTATTTTGAAAGACTGTTTTAAAAGATTATTTTATGACGCTTTCTCCCCCTCAAATAATGACCCGTTTTCTATTTAAAGAGTTGTTGTCATTGTTTGAGTGGTCGAATTGTCTTTTAAAATCTTTTTGTGATTACTAAAAACACTGATTCATTTTGAAGATAACTTTTTACCAATAAAAATAAGATTTCTCTTATTTTAACACATAAGCGCACTGACACGTACACTTATGGTAATATAGGAAGCACGTGTTGTGTTGCAAAGTAAACACAAGCCTTTGCATGGTCATAAAGTAGACCATTGATTGTAGCAAAATAATATATAAGTATAGAAAATTACCAAACTACCCTTGAGGACAAAAGTAGTAAGGAAAATTCTCACAAATATATAATACTACGTATATTTACCGGTAAGTGATATACCGGTGTCCCGTATTCCTCAGAGATTTATAAAATGAACCACTATTGTTGTTATAGATACAATGATTAGAATTGGATTCGAAAGATTATTTTGTTTTCTAAAATCCTAAAAGTGAGCAAATTAAAGGACAATTAAACCTAACTTTAATAACGGGAAATTAAACTTTAACTAAAAACGCAAAACGGGAACCCTAAATGGTGATTAAGAACCCTAAATTTGCAAAATTAAACCTAAAATGAATTTTTCCACTTTAATAGACTCTAATTGACTAAAAAGTAAGTTTAAAGAAAACTAGAAGAAAAACTGAATTGAAATGAGCTTAAAAACACGAAAAACGAGAACGAAAACGAATCCCGTTCTTTAAAAATTGAAATTTTGTAAATTAAACGCTACGGAAGCAAAACTAATTTTCCTGGAAACTATATGAATAAAGAAAATTTTCTAAAAACAGAATTATATATTTTTTTTTTCTATTTTTTATGAATTTTTAAAGTTTTTAATAAAAATAAATGTTTAAAAATACTAAACTAAATATAAAAATCCTGGAAAAATTATAGAAAATAGCTTAAACTAAGAGGGACCTAGGAAAAATAAGCTTGGTTACACAGCTTATCGAATAAGCTGTGTAATAAGCTTAAACAGCTTATTGTACTAAAGAGGTTAAAATTTATATAAGTAATAGATTTTGCAAACCTAGAATGAAAAATACCCCAGGGCACGTTGGTAGTGAGTGTGTGTTGTGAGGCTATAAAGGTTGAGGATGTTGAGGTCGGGGGTTCGAGCCTTGCTCACCCCCGATTTCCATCTTTCCTTTTTTTTGAAAACATATAAAAGCAAAGTTGTAGAAAACCTAAAAACAAACAACTTTAATAAAAGAAATTATTTTTGAAAATCACTAAATAAGCTGAAAACTGGCTTATAAGACTATAAAACTCTTAAAACTATTTTTTTTTAATTTTTGGCTTTTTATCTAAAATTGACAACTTAAAAAGCTAACAATAAGCTAAAAGCTAGGAAAGCAAACTATAAGTGTAACGCCCCGACCCTAAAGGGTAGAAGTATTACAAATATGGTGTGACATCAAAGGCATACATAATCATAACACAAGCATAAACAGCGGAAGTCTTAAATAAATAACCAAAGGAAAATAAGTCAACATGACTTAAGGTACATAAGTTCTTAAAAGACAGACATATCCAAACGAAATAACCAAAATAACGAAGGTCTCGAAAAGTAACAAATCATATATCAAAACTAAGATCTCTAGGGTAAGTCCACACTCAGCACTCATATCCCGAAAGCAACCCCAGCTCCTAGCTTAGATACCTGCCGCAGGAAAAGAAAATGCGGCTGAGCTTACAAAGCCCAGTGAACAGATATATATAATCGAACACAAAAGATAACAGAAATCAAAGGATACGATGTAAGGTGAAAAGGGTATCACAAGACATGATCACAAAGGAAAACAAATATAAGTAAACAAATCAGAATCAATTCAATAGTGTAAGGTAAGATGAATCAGAAGTCAAATCAAGTCCAATTACCAAGCCCAAACAAATCATATCATAGTAACCACGGAGTCATGAGCTCCCAAAATTGTGAAAGACGTGGAATGCACCCAAACATCAGTCACCAAATATACAAATATCATAATGTCATAATCATCGAATACAAACAAATCTAGGTGCATCCCATACGCCCCTTAAAACCAAATAATAATCTTCATAATGCGCATATACAAAACAAATGGGGGGACTGCGTGAGAAACACTCACTCACACATGAGTCATGCAAATGGTGCATCAATGACCACGGCCATGTTACCTTCATGCGAGAAAACAAATAGCTGGCTATGGAGAGGGTCTCAAACTGAAGGGTTCAAAGCAAAGTCATATCAAAGTTCATTTCAAAGGGATCATAGCAAAGGTTCAATGTCAAAGGTTCAAATATCAAAGGTAGCATAGCAGGGTTCAAATAGAACATAATAACAGATCATATAAGAGAACCAAGATAAAAGGCTCAGAGCAAATGTAGCAATTCACATAAGAAATCAAAGATAGAGAGGAATATGTCATGAGAAACCTTAACGATAAGGTCAGAATATCTGTACCTTATTCCGAAGCAAAGCAATAATCAAAGAAAACACCACAGGAAATCAAAATCACTCCCTCTTGACCGAACCTAAAGAAATGATAAATTCGAATTACAAACCATTCATTTAAGTTATACTTTCTATTTTTAGTAACTTTCTCTTTTTTTAGTAATTTCCCATTTTATAACTTTCCATATTAGTAATATACAAGTCATTTGAAGATTACTATAAAGTATTTTGAATAGTTAGGGACTTAACATGTCCAACCTTACAAGTTTAGGGTTAAATATGACAACTCGGGGACGATGAATTTATCCGTCAGGACGTCCGTAGATTATTCTATGGGCGCTTCTCATTCTATGATCCCAATGTTGATAAAATAAAGGAAGTCAAACAGGTAGTTAAGAAAAGAAAAAGAAAGCCAAAAGCAAGCAATTCCAAGCACGGTGTAGAAGAGGGCAAAGTCAAAAGTCATCAAAATGAAGAAAATACAACTTGAGGGGCTAAAACTGCCAAGCCTAAAGTTGTATCACAAAAGATTAAAAAGACAAGGGTCAAAGTTGCCAACCGGGTAGAGATTACATTCAAGTTATACATCTTCAGGGGACCAAACTGCCTACTCCCCCAAAAAGTCTTCTTTCCCGCCCAACAAACCCAGGTACAACTTGGTGGTCGCCCACACTTTCTTCCCTGCAAAACCACTTCTCACCCTAGCCAAAATCATTTCATCCACCCTACTACTTCCCATCCCAGTTGTATAAAAGCCATGTTGGCAATCCCTCACCATTCCCAAAACATTTTCGATGGCTAAGATTGTTTCAAAAGAAGCACAAAAGGGATTGAAGGCTGGGATTTGTTTTAGGACTTACCTCACACAACAAGCACACTTCGTTTTTGCTCTCCAAAGAAGAGCAAGCTGCAAGTTGAAGACTTCAGCTATAAATAGAGCTTTTTGAAAGCCTTTGAGAATATATAATGTTAGTTTTTAGCTTTTAAATCTTAAAAAATAATTTAGCTTATTTTCAGTTTGTTTCAAGTCATTTACAGCTTTTACTTTCATCTTTGTAACACTTTCAAGATTAATGCAAGTTTGAAGTTTTTAAAGTCAATATTACAATACCAGTGTTAAGTTTCTCAATCATATTGTTTTGTGTTTAAAATCATCTCACCACAGCTTATCATAAGCTGTTTTCATTAAGTAAAGAGAAAAAGTTAAGTAGTAAAGAGAAAATCACAAATATCACTCTCAAATATACCACAGCTTATGTTTTGGATGATAAGCCAGTTCTGGATGGGCTTATGGACTCTCACTAGCTTGTTTTATACAAGCTAGAGCTTGTAGATTCTCTGTTTGACCCTGTTTTGAGCAAGGGTGTTGTAAGTTTTTCTTTTCCTTATTGTTCTTATTTTCTGCAGAACTGTTTTAAGTGCTTATTTTGCTTATTTGCTAGTTAAAAAGTGTTTACTTTACTTTCTTACTTAGTACTGATAGTTTACTTGTTAAATCTGTTAGTTATAAGTTAATACTGCTAGTTCACTTTTTGAGCAGTATTAACCTTAAAGCTACCAGTACTAACTCCAAGTTAGTACTGCTAGTTCATTTTCTGGAATTTCAAAGATAACAGTACTAACTTACACTAGCATTGAAAACATTTTCAAGAGTATTTTCCACTGAGTAAACTGTAGGTCTAGTACTCGCTAGTTTCACTTTTGGAACAACACTAACTTAAGCACGTACTAACTCCAGTTAGTTCAGCTAGTCCTTTTCTTGATTTCAAAGGTAAGCACTAGTATAAATGCAACACTAGCAGTACTAACTCCAAGTTAGTACTGTCAGTTAAAACTGTTAGTACTAGTATTCATTTTAACATATCAGCTTATTATTTATACTTATTTAAGATTGGTTTAGCTTTTTAGAGTAGATTAAGCCTATTTTAGTTTACTGTCTTCAGTAGAACTTATTTGCCTTCTTAAAATAATTTTAAGAGTTTATCAGTTTTAGTTTTCTAGCTTATTTGTCATTTTGGTTTATTCTAGTTGCTTATTTCTATTACTAAGTGCTTATTAAGGTTAGGAGAACTTCTGTTTTAGCTTGTTTACTTACTTCTTGTTTCTTTGAGTTTTGTTAGCCTAGCAGTACTAACCTTAAGCATATCTTTCTTTTCCTGACTCTAACAGTACTACTCAAAGCCTAGCAGTACTAACTCCAAGTTAGTAACTGGTAGTTAATTACTGTTAGTACTGTTGTTAGTACTGTTGTGTTTATCTTGTTTAATTTAGCTTAATTGCTTTTTGTATTTGCTTATTTAGAGTTAGTTTAGCTTATTTGATTTGTCTTAAGTTTATTTGAGCTTATTTGTGCCTTAGTGTAAAAGTTTTAAGTGTTTTTGCCTTTGCTAGCTTTGATTCTTGTTCCAGCTTATGTTCTTTGTTTAAATTTTATGTGCATTTGCTTTCAGTTTTAATTCCCAATCATTCCTTGTTACATTCAAACACCAATCATCAATCGTCTCTCGATTTTCCATTTTAGCCTCGTTGGGACATAACGACTCGGGAACACTCTATACTGCTTCCGGTTTCATTGGTCTCGCATGATTTCGTCCCTTGTTGTGTATTTATACATGTTTGTATTTGTTTACATATTTGAGGGGTGAGTTTGCGCGAGTCAAAATGCTGTACTGAACTTAAGATGAGTTCCCCAAGCTTTCTGTAATCCTTTCAAAAAATGAGACGTAAACTTTGGATCTCTGTCGGACACAATAGAAGTCGGAGTACCATGCAGTCTAACGATTTTCTAGTCGAAAAATCTCCGCCAACTTACTAATACCATAGTTCTTTCGAATGGGTAAGAAATGAGCAGACTTGGTTAGCCGATCAACAACCACCCAAATCGCATCATGTCTTTTCTGAGTAGTAGGCAAACCAGTAACGAAATCCATGGAAATCTCATCCATTTCCACATAGGAATCTCCAACGGCTGTAACAAAAACCACTAGCCTCTGATGTTCATTTTTGACATGCTAAACAAGTCTAATTTGGTACAAACGTAGCACATCCTTGCTTTATGCGTTCCACAAAGTACTGTTTCAATCTTTGTACATTTGGTTGAAACTGCGATGAATAGTAAATGGATAACTATGAGCTTCCGTCATAAACTTTATCGCGAGAGTACCTGATCATTAGGAACACATAGCCTATCTTCAACCCACACAACACCGTCCTTCATCTCAACACGGAAACTCAGTATGTTTACTGTCTTCAATTCTGTACAGTAGCTACACTATCGTGTCTCTTTGAGCTTTTTTGATCGTGTAGCATGAGGTTTTTTAGACTCTATCCTTATACTCGCCCAATAGCACACCAGAACTCTTACACAGAGTTCAGCATCCAAATGCTCTAATCGATGAAGGTCATGGAATCAAACATGCTATCATCCCAGATCTTGATAAGTGCTCGGCAACACATTAGCTTGCCCGGATGGTATGGATGTTGTGTCTAATCTTTCAAATGTTTTCATTCCATTTCTCTGTCTCATGTTAAGTTCTCGTCTGAGTAAAATATATTGAGACTCTTATGATCTGTAAATATATTCACAGCCTCACCATACAGATAGGTCTCCAGATCTTTCAATGCAAAAACCACGGGCAGCTACTCAAGATCATGGTGTTGGATAATTTACTTCATAAGGCTTCAGCTGTCTTGAAGCTTGTAGGGCGATCACCTTCCCCTCGTTGCATCAATCACAACCAAACCTTTTCTTCGATGCATCACTGTATATCTTGTAAACCACCAGTACTGATGGAAGATGGTCAATATCGAGCAGGACACCAATCTTCGTTTCATTCTCAAAACTCTACGCTCATCCGTTCTACATTAACTTCTCAACCCTTTCTCATCGCTGGGTAAGAGGTAAAGCTAATGAGTGTGAAAACTCGACAAAACGTCGGTAATAGCAGCAAGCCTAGGAAACTTCTCAGCCTCCGTCACCGTTAAGTAGGTCTCGGCCATTTTGGTGATAGCTTCAACCTTTGATGGATCCATAATGATGCCGTCTGCAGATACAATATGACCAAGGAAAGCGACTTGCTGTAACCAGAACTCGCACTTCGAAAACTTCGCATACAACTTCTTCTGTCTAAGAATTTCCAACACAATCCGTAGATGTTGCTCATGCTCTTCTTCAGACTTGGACTTAGTAAAGAGGTGTATCGATGAAAAACAATAACGAACTTATCAAGGTATCGTGAAAAATACGGTTCATTAATTAATCCATAAACACGGAGGAGCATTATTCAGGGGACCGAAGGGCATAACCAAGAACTCGTAGTGGCCATAACGCGTACGAAAAGCAGTCTTAGAAATATCCTGCTCTCTCACACGAAGCTGGTGATAACCAGATCGCAGATCAATCTTAGAAAAATATTTGGCCCCTTGCAGTTGGTCAAACAAATCGTCGATTCGCGGAAGAGGAGATACGCGGTACGGGATTGTTAATACGGTTGAGTTCGCGGTAATCAATACACAGGCGCATGCTCCCATCTTTTTCTTAACAAATCTAGACCGGTGCACAGGTGGAAACATGGGTCTAAATAAAGCCATTCTCCAACATCTTTGGTAAATGTCCTTTTAAATCCTTCATATCAACTTGGTGCCTACGGATTTTTTTTATACGGAGCCTTTGAGATAGGTTCAGCACCGGGAATTAACTCAATGCCAAATTCAATCTCTCTAGCCGGAGGAAGTCCAGGAAGTTCATCAGGAAAAACATCAGCGAATTCACGAACAACAGAAAGATTTTCAATATTAGGACCCTCCAAAGATGTGTCCATAACAGAAGCCAGAAAACCTTGGCACCCATGAGAAATCAAGGTACGTGCCTTCATA
Source organism: Tanacetum coccineum (assembly GCA_026074375.1). Taxonomy (NCBI): domain Eukaryota; kingdom Viridiplantae; phylum Streptophyta; class Magnoliopsida; order Asterales; family Asteraceae; genus Tanacetum; species Tanacetum coccineum. The sequence goes on from BQNB010086984.1 coordinate 15,721, forward strand.
GCAGAGATGAGCTTAACGGACTTAAGCGGTGAGGAACCATGATAAACAAATTCAGGTTGGCGAACGTTACCAAAGATCACAGTCCTAGCATAGCAGTCAATGGTAGCTCGATGAGAAGCCAACCAATTTTTTTCCATGCAAGAAATCACATCAAAGTCGAGCATATGGATAGGAAGTAAATTCGCAGGACGAATACGATCATCAAAACGTAGAGGACAATTAACATATTCATGGTCAATGAGCATATGGTTCTTCATTGGGGTTGAAATGATTACACGTTCAATTAATGGTGTAGGATTCATATTAAGTTTCTTAGCAAATGTGGTTGATATAATAGAATGTGTAGCTCCAGTATCAAATAAAACGATAGACGTACGTCATTCAATGTAGAGATTACCGGTAATAGTACCTGAAGTCTTGGCCGCCTGATCACGAGTCGTAGCATAAACCCGTCCTGTAGTAGGAGGTAGCCTAGCAAAATCTGTTGGCATATTTTGCTTCTGCTTTGCTTGGGGACAATCCTTCACCTTATGTTGAGTAGACCCGCAAGTAAAACATCCCCCAGTAGCCTTATAACAAACACCTGGATGAGGCTTTTCCAACAGGATCGAGGTACAGTGTACGAATTGAGGTGGAGGAGAGGTGTGATATCTTTGCTTGACACAGTATCAGTAGACCTCTCTGACTTGCAGAAACCAGAAAAGATGACCCTTGGTTAAATCTCGAGTAGTTGACTGACCCCTGTTCTGGCGCTGGGATCGTAGTTACCCTGACCTGGCGGGTCATTCCCCTTCTTACATTAAACCTCTGATCCTGACCCCGAAAATCCTGTGTCTCGAATATAACCCGATTTGTAGACCCATATACTCATGCTGACCCTGGTTCATATCGACCCTTGATTATCCTGTGGCACTTGTCCCTGTTCTGATCGATTTCATCTCTATCCGTTATTCGAATTTCCTACTCTCATTGCAATTTAAAACTCGATGTTACGGGCAGCAGCGCAACCTGCGAACATTCGTTTATACTCCGTATTAACGATCCCGCGTCCAAAACCACTTCTTTAGCCCCCCACTTGAAATGTCTAGCTTGCCTTGAGCCATCTCCGCAGTTAATCCAACAAAACTAGCCATCTCAGTGACTCTTCACAGTACTCCCCTGAATTCTCTCGATCCAGCTGTCATACGACCCATACTCACGCTCATAACGTTGTTGTTCAGAGATGACGAAAAATACCTTGTTGTAAAAGATCTCACGAGGAAAAGCAACCAATGTACATTATCGACAAAAGCATCGCCTCCAACCTGAGTACGCAAATGAGCTTTCCACCAGCTCAGCGCATCACCCTCTAGTTTAAACCCAGCAAGACGAGTCTTGAAATTGTCGGGACAACCCAAAACTTGAAACAACTTCTCTATATGTGTAATCCAGTCTTCTGCCTCGGCAGGAGTGGCAGCAGACCGAAACGCAAGCGGCTTTAAATAGTAATACTTTTGATCAAACAGAATCCCTTGTGGGAGTGTGTTTGTAAGATCACACACCACCACACTGCCACCTAACGATTCCTAGCACCATTCCTGATGTCATTGGTGATCTGAGTCCTCAAAGCAGCCGTAAGGTTAGGAAGAGCATTGGCCACAGCAGCAACAATCATGGCCTCGAAGTTAGGAACATCGTCATCCGAGTTTCTACGTGTAGTCACCATCTGAACGATCGAGAAAACGAAAACAAGATAGGTTACGGAAGAGAGTTACGCAGAAGGAACTTAATGTCTACCCAATCCTCACAGGTCATAGCCTAAGCTCTAAGGTCATAAGACCTCGTCATGATTAACCTGGCTCTGATACCATAAATTGTAAACGACCCGACCAATGGGTAGAAACGTAGAAGTATTACAAATTATGGTGTGGCATCAAGCATTCATAAGTCAAAACACCTAAGCATAAACAGCGGAAATCTTAAATAAATAACCAAAGTCTAAGTTATAAAAGTCAACATGACTTAAGGTACATAAGTTCTCAAAAGATAGACATATCCAAACGAAATAACAAATGTCTTGAAAAGAAACAATTCATATATCAAAACTAAGATCTATAGGGTAAGTCCACACTCAGCACTCATAGCCTGAAAGCAACTCCATCTCCTAGCTTAGATACCTGCCGCAGGAAAAGAAAGTGCGGCTGAGCTTACAAAGCCCTAGGTGAACAGTTTATATTAATCGAACGCAAAAGATAACGAGATAATCAAAGGTTACGATATAAAAGTACAAGGATATCACAATTACATGATCAAGGATACAAATATAAGGTAAGACAAATCAGAAGATCAAATCATAGTGTAAGTAAGATGATTAGGAATCAAATTAAATTAAGTTTTATCCACCAAGCCCAAACAATTTCCATATCATAGTAAACCATGGAGTCATGAGTCCAAAGTTTTGTGTAAGAGTGGCTTGACACCAAAACATCAGTCACCAAATATCCAAATATCATATATCATAATCTTATTCGAATACAAAACAAATTAGGAGCATCATACGCACCTTAACAAATAATAATATCAATAGTGCACATAATATTATCATTGGGGGACGGTGTGAGAAATCACTCACCCACAACATGAGTTCATGCAAAGGTGCATCAATGACACGGCCATGTTACCTTCATAGCTAGGAAACAAATAGTGGCTTGGTTCTCAAACTAAAGGGTTCAAAACAAAGTCATATCAAAGGGATCATAGCAAAGGTTCAATGTCAAAGGTTCAAATATCAAAGGTTCAAATATCAAAGGTTCAAATATCAAAGGTAGCATAGCAGGGTTTCATTTCAAATGGAAACATAATGACAGATCATATAAGAAGCCCAAAGATAAAAAGGCTCAGAGCAAAGTAGCAAAACCACATAAGAATCAAAGATGAGAGGAATATGTAATTCGAGAAACCTTATCGATAAGGTCAGAATTATGTACCTTATTTCGAAGTAAAACAAATCAAAGAGATAACACCATGGAATATCAAAAATCACTCCCTCGTGACACGACCTGAAAAGAATTGATGATGTGGAGTACAAAATTCATTTAAGCTATACTTTATATTTTTTAGAAAACTTTCCATTTTTGTACCTTTCCTTTTTTAGTATGTTTTCCATATAGTAACATTTCCATTTTTAGCAAGTTTCAAAATTAGTAATATTCTCATTTGACGATTCTAATTATGTATGTTTAATTAGCTTAGGGTCTTAAATATGCCAACTTACAAGCTTAGGGTTAATATGACAACTTTCATATATCAAGGGATTATATGCAAATTCAATAATTTCAAGGTTAAGTTTGTAATATCAAGGTTCATATTTAATTCAGATTATACCTTTCATTTTTTGTATTTTACAAGTCAACCCTTAATTTTACATTAATTTACTTATTTAGTCTTTTGGTTTATTATTATTTAGACTATTATATTTAATTTATCATATTACAAAAACAGCTTATAGATTAAATATGACAAATCATATTTTATACATTTAAATAATAACCAAACTCCATCCACTTTTCAGAATTACCAATTTAAGTCCCTTATTTTAATTAATTACTTTCTAATTATTTTATATGTAATTAACCATTTTAAATATCCAAATTAATATCAAAAAGACATTTTATAGGCCCAGCGCATTTATTTTATACAGAATATACTAAATATAATAACATGTCTTAAACAGACCCCATAGTTTCAGAAATTACAAAACAAGTCCTTATACTCTTTATATCACAATCGGCTAACAATTAAATCCACAAAACCCTAAATAAATTTTTCCCAATCACTAACATAATTATTATTCAATCATTGGCATTAAATGCTCCTGGAAAAAATAACAAAACCCTAACCCTAATTCATTTTAACCATTTTCTTTCCTTTTTCCCTTATTTTCGAATTCGGCAAACACACTTAAATCCCCAATAATTATTCGAATCACTTCTAAATTTTTCCAACAATTTTTCTGAGTTATATGTGATATGAAAAACCTTAGAAAAATATAAAATAAATTTTACAAATATTGTATATGCCGATTTCATATTTAATCCAAAATTAGGGTTTCGAATATGATTTGATTTATAAAATCAAAATAAAATGCATGAACATTTTTCCCAGGTATATAACATATTAATATGATGAAACATGAGTTAAAAAATTACCTTTGATGACCCTTGATGATTTTATGATTTTATGAACCCGGTAGAGCTTTTCGAACCCAAAACAATAATCAAAATCGAACCAAGCACTCCCCAAGCTTCCCACTATTTTTCCCACACTCCTTAACCTTCAAATAATCTTTGAAAAATGCACAAGCCCCTGGAAAAATTCGAATTGTATGACCGCTCTTAATTTTATTAGGGTTCGGTGATATTTGTTTTAGGAATTGATAAAAATGAAAGTGAAAAAAAGATATACATAATAGTTGGCCGAGCCATGGGCTTTTCGAATAGGAGATAATCTGATTTTATCAGTTTCATAATTATTATGTATTATCTATATTTATTTTATTAATAATAGTGTATATTAAATTATTATACATAAATTCCGGCTTATATTATATATATTATATATATTAGATATATATATATTTATTATATATAGATAGATATATAGATATATATATATATAATAAATATATCCTTTAATTATTTTGCCTTGTAAAAATAAAGTATTTTATCTTATAAAATTTCAATCTTTCCTTATTTGTATTTTCATAATTTCTTACACTTAAATGAATTTTATTTAAGCTTTTGTGAAATTTTCTTGCATTAGGGGTATTTTGGTAATTTTACATTTGTTGAGATTTTTAGGTTTTACAGTCTCGCTCCAGGAGACGACATTGAGATTCTACTTCACCATGATCCATCTACTCCTATGAAAAGCGTCGCTTCCATTCTCGAGGGATTCATCGATGATCCACCTTTCGAAGAGAATGATGATTTATTTGATTTGGAATGTAAAACGAATGATTGGAAAAGAATTTTGTACGATGCTCCAATTGATAAATTTGAGTGTTTCGACCCAGGAGGCGACAATGATGATATCGATGCTTTTCTAGCTATCGAAGTTCCTACGTATATTAAGGAAGGTTATTATGACTTCAGAAACCCGAATACACCAAATTTCTATTACTCGACCTCCCCTACATACAGGGTGCAGAGGACTGGATTTAAGACCTATGGATGGGAGACGAATTATATCTTGAGGAGTTTGCTTAGTGATGATAAACACCCATAATCTCTATTCCGATGTATTTTTCGATCATGAACCACAACACATTAAGAATGAATCAGACCATGATACTTTGATTACTTTTTCTCCCAAACGTGATCCTCTTCACCATGAGTTCGCTAGTGGAGTCATCATGATTCCTCTAGGAATTGTTAGAGAGCACGAGGATTATATCAATCGAATGTCGTTGCTATGCGGATATTCATCTTCCCGGTCGCCGGAAAATTTTCATACAATCATCGAGGATAGTGACTATAATAGGGAAGAGATCGATATATTTTCCGGACTAGATGATTCGATACCACCGGGTATTGAAAGTGATTTTGACTCGGAAGAGGATATTATTGACAACTTGCTTAACGATGATCCCATTCCTGAATATGAACGTTTAACCTTCGACATGAAACCCGATGTGCCCGTGATAAACAATGTTGATGAGCTTAATGAAGATGAATGTTTTGACCCAGGAGGAGGTGAGATTAATGTTGAAGTTGACGATTCCTTCACATTTGTCACTCGGACTTTTCTTCCGTATCTCATTTACCCTGAGGATTCTCCTTTACTTTCCTCCACCGAGAATAAGGACACCATTTTTGACCCCGGCATCGTCGCTTTTTAATTTTCTTCTCAAGAGCCGATGGTAGTTAAATGTTTCATGGAATTCTGCTCTTCCACTTGTTTCATCCCCAAGGACGAATGAATTCGGGGATCGAGTCAAGCTATGTGACTCGGTTACCAAAACCAAAGCGCTTCGTGGGAGGCACCCCATGCTTATCCTTCTATCTTCTTTCTTATTTCCATTGTGATGTGAGGAGGCTTGTACTCTTCCGATTCGTGTTGTTGTGCTTGTGATTGTTTGCAGGATTAACCTAAAATTTTCTGAAGACTCTTGTGTTTGGTGTTTTGTCCCGGTCCACTCGAGCTTCCTAGCCTTTGCTTGCCATTAGTTTGGAGAAATCCGATATCCTAGATTATTATCGACTAACATTTATCTTTTAGCATACTTGATAAACGGCTTAAGATTTGTGTGATACTTTCTCCACGCTTGGATTATGCATTCGACTTTTTGAGTTCTAGTATGGGGTTTTTAAGTTTTAGGCTAGGAAACATTGAGGACAATGCTTTATTTTAGTATGGGGTAGTATATCTTCGATATGATCTTACCTACCTTTGCCCGTTGTTCTCACGTACCCCGTTTTCCTGCCAAAATTTTAAAAATATGAAAATTTTAAAATTTTCAAAAATAAAATAAGTGTTTTGTCACAATTTTGACTTTCCTACTGGGTAGAATAAGAATAAATTTTGACCCAATCGAGCGTATTGAGCTCTAGCTTGTTCTTTAACTTTTAGGCTAAGCGTTCATGGAAATTCGCGAAGAACAAAAAATGATATAGTTAAGTATGAGTGGGATGCTAAACAAGGATTAGTTAGAAATCTTAAGAGCTCATGTATGTAATTTGTGGCTTTTTCTCCCATAAGCTCTTAACCGGATTAATAATACGTGCTGTCTTTGGAGATTAAACTTAAATCAACAATTTTTATGTAATGTATAACAAAAAAATTTAGTCTTAGTTCAAATTTATACTTGAATTTTTCAAAAAGAAGTCTTCTATTTAAAAAAAATCAAAATGTATAATAATAATAAAAGTTGTGGGCTGATAAAAGTTTACTGCCTCTTGCCGGCTCACAACCGATGTGGTAGTCTTCTAAAGAAAGCCCATAGTAAGAATAAAAATCCAAGACTGATAAAAGTTTGCTGCATCTTGCCAGCTCACAACCGATGTTGCAACCTTCTAAAAAGTCAAGGGTTACAATTGCATAAATGTTATGTTTAAGTTTGAATTAATAAATAGATCTCTTTTTGTTAAATTCAAATATGCTTTTGAACTTTGACTATTTTATTTTAAGTTTTTATATACGGGAAACTTGAGAGTTTTTGAAACCTAAGGTCCGTGAGTCCCGATACTAGTCTCTGTGGGGTGTCAAAATCCTGGTCACTTAACCGCAAGGTTGGGATGTGCCGAGACGAAAGTCACTACATGGGTTAATATGCTTGCCTTTCAAAACTCATAATTTCGGGTGGAACATTGAAGCTTAGTATTTTGCAAAACAGTTGATCCACAACAATCGATATAGGTTGAAATTCAAAATAGCACATTCACCTAAGATATAATAATTGTCGGGAGTGAAAAGTTCACAAGTTGCAAATATGAGTAGTGTTAGCATCTTAACTGATATTTAGCGGTGATTTCGTTTTAAGCTTGGTTTGGAGCAAGTAAAAAGTCAGGGACGATAAATTTATCCTTTTAGGGGCATTCTCAGATCGAAATGCATCTTGTTCTATGATCCTTAACAGTTATGGAAATAACGAAAGTCGGAATATTCTAGGTAGTTGCTAAAAAAAGGAAAAAGTTTTTAAAAAAATGGGAAAATGGGGTGTTTTAAAGCTTGTGATTTCTTAACTCTCCTCGCAAAAGACTTTACTAATTCTTAAAGGATTAGTTTGGGGAGGTTTTGAGGTATTTGGTTTTAGAGCATATAATATTGCGTGAGGACACGTCAATCACTTAGTTTGGGGAATTTTGATATGTGAGAAATCACATATCCTTTTTATACCAAAAATTGCCTTTAAATGAACAAATTGTGCAAATTATGCTTGTATATTGCTTGTTTTGTCATTTGTGATGTGTAGGTACGGATAATGCAAATATCACAAGAAAACAGTCAAAATCGGACAAACACGGACACGGGAACGGATAGAGTACAAAAGAGCCAGAAGTTTCTAGCAAAAAGGTCATCAAGTCAACATAGTCAATCCTTGGTCAACACCAAAAGACAAAATCCTTAAAATACCCAAAATGCCCTTATTATTAACTCATTTTCATCAAAAGTCCAAAAACCCTAACACCGTTAGTCCTTTGTTATAAGGTACTAACGGTCGTTAACCTTTATAACAATACCCTTATATCTCGAGCCCATATAATCCCATAAGCCCAATTCTATTTACCAAGCCCAAGTCAACAACCCGTTACCCTGGGTCAAACAATGGTATAAAGAGAAAAGAAATGAAGCACAGGAAATACCGTTTGTTACTGTTCACCGTCTTCTCCGTTTAACCCATCCTCAAAAACAAAGGGTAAAATGAAATTGACATGGCCAAATGAAGATTCCAAGTGCCAAGCTCCACCTCAGCATCAAAAACGTCACCAAGGCTTTCTATTGGTCAAGTTAACTCAAGGAATGACACGCGTGCTTCAAAGTAACACACTCATATGATGGAAATTGCACTAAAAACAATGGAAAAGAAGCACAAAGCCTCTGAACTGTGGACTCGCCCACGTGGCAATCCGTTTTGCTTTATCCTGCATTTGTGTGCTCACTTAATAATCCAACGGTGAAGATTGAAGAGCCAATGATTGCAAGGAATGAAGGGTGTGGATGAAGGGGAGCGTCTAACAGACTTGAGGGCCTAGAAACTTCCTTCTCCAGCTATAAATACAGGCATCTCTTCACTCACAAAAAATAAATCTAGGAGTAGTTTTGAGTAGCTTATTATAAATTAGCTTTTAATATGTAATTTTCTTTCAAGTAATGTTTTAGCTTATTGTAATTTCAATTTCACCTTTGTAATCAGCTCTTTTATTAATATAAGTTTAAGTTTTCTAATTGTTCTCTTCGTTTTTCATAAATTTACTTTCGTGCTTTAGTATGGTTAAATAAGCTTTAAAACTATTCCATAAGCTCTCAAACTATTCATAAACTTCTAAAAACTTAATTACTTGGATTCTAAATGGAATTGGATGGCTGCTTATAGAATCCAAGTGGGTAATAGTGCTTGAGGGTCAAGCTATATGATTAGACTAGGATTTGGTAATAAGCTTAAGCTATAAGCTTAAGCTGCTTGTATTAGCTCTTAAGTGACCATTCACCTCTGTTTAGCTGAGGTGTAAGGTACACTTCTTTTTTTAATTTTAGTTTTCCTTTGTTGTCATTTAAATAATTTAGCTTAACTGTGCATAATTGCTTAAACTGCTTATTTTGTCTGCTTATTCCTGTTAGTTTAGCTTGCTTATGCTTATTATAGTTGTCTTATATTAATAGTGCTTAATGATTAGTTTTAAATCTTAGTTTTCTATAATTTGTCTTAAAATCAGTGAAAAAACCAAAAATATTAGCTTAAGTAAAATAGCTTATTGTTCTGCTTATTTGTCTGCTTTGATTTGCTTATTAGGTTTGTTTGAATCTTATTATTATCTGGTATCTAAACTTTGATCATTAAATTCAAATTTTATAAGTCAAAAATGAACTTGAGTGAAATAAGGGGGTGTTTGGGTCAAGCAGTACTAACTAAAGTTAGTACTGCTTGAGGCCATTTTATCCTTTGGTTTTCATTTGAAATTCCATATTTGGGTTTATAAGTGCAGGATTTATGTGTTGAATTAGGTTTGATTAAGTTTTCATAAGATTTCTAATTGTTAATTTGGAATCTGTGATCATTAAGTCATTTCTAGTTGCATTTTAAGCTCAAGTAGGTTTTAGCTAAGTTAGTGTCTTATTTCATATTTAGTTTATGGTCTTTTATGTGTAGAGATCAAGTTTTTATGTCTGCATTTGTTGGATTTAAGAATTAAGTCTTCTTTGGTTGCAAACTGCATCAGCAGTGATAAACAGCAAACAACCATTTTCTAGTTTAAATATCAGAAGGTAATTGTAGGAGTTTGGGCTTGATATTTAGCATACTAGTAGGTTTAAGGTCAATGTCAATCTGTCTCAACTTATTTTGTACCTAAAAGTTCATTTGCTTATCTGTCTTTAAGCTCAAAAGTTGCTAATTGTCTTTTCAAAAGTTTACTCAGCATATACTAAGTACAATAAGCTGTTTTCAAGCCACTTTTTCATTGAGTAATTGATTTTCAAAATGATTTTTAAAAGCTGTTTCATGTAGCTTTTTGGTTAAGGTTTAAGATGGTATAAGCTAGAAAGTCATAAGGATCCATTAGCTTATAGGAAATTAAGCTTAAAGTTCCCCTTAGGGACTGTTTGGTTATCAGTTTCCACCAAAGTGCTTATTTGAGCATTTTAGCTTATTGCTTATTGATTTTGTTTATTTTCTGTTTAAAACTAGCTTATTAGATTAAAATTCAGTTGTCATTAGCTTAATAGGGTCAAGCTTAGCTTATTTAGTCTTTTCAAAAAAAAAACATAAAATAGCAATTAGCTTTTTCATTGTACTTTTTCTTTGCTTATTTGCATTTAAAAATGACTTTTCTTTGTAGTTTTAAGTAGCTTTTAGGCCAGGCTTTAAGTAGGAATAAAGCTTATCTTCATAAGGTTCTGTCTTTGAGCTTAAAATTAAGCTTAGAGTCAGCACTTTGTCTGTTTTGAAATCTGTGGTTCCCCGTGAATGCTTATTAAGTTTTTCAGCTTATTGCTTTTGTTTTTGCTTAATTCCTGCTTAGTTTTGCTTAATAGGTTAGTAGTAGCTTTTATAGTTTAAGTTTAAGTTTATTTAGTTTTTTCTAGCTTAAGTCATTTAGTAAAAAAGCCCAAAATTCTTTTAAGTCATTTCTGTTTGTTCTATAAACTGTTTTTTAGCTTATTTTTGATTTTGAAAAAAAGTTGTTTTTACAAAAGAAGCTTATTATAAGCTGTTTAACAAATTTGCTTTTTAAAGTTTTTGCAAAAATAAAAAAAGGGGAAGAAGGGAAATCGTGGGTGAGCAAGGCTCGAACCCACGACCTCAACCTTCCTCAACCCTTTTATAAACCTCACAACACACACACTCAACCAACGTACCATGGGGTCTTTTTCGGTTTAAGATTACAATATTAATCTTTTATATTAGTTTTAGTTCTTTTAGTTTATTAGGAGTTTTTGGCTTATTACACTGCTTATTCAATAAGCTGTGTTTCTAATCTTATTTTTCTTAGATTCTACACTGTTCAAGCTATTTTTCGTAATTTTTCTAGTATTTTTATAAATAGTTAATATTTTTAATCATTTAATTTTATTTAAATCGTTTTTAATTCATAAAAAATATAAAAAAGTCAAAAAAAATATAATTCTTTTTTAGAAAATTTTCTTTTAACATTTAGAACCTAGGAAAATTATATTTGATTTCGTAGGGTTAAAATTGAAAAAATTTGTTTTTTAAAGAACGGGATTGAATCCCGTTTATATTTTTAGTGATTTTTAGCTTAAAACACCTTCGTTTTTAGTCTAGTTTTCTTTGTTTTAGTTTTTAGTCAATTAAGTCTTATAAAAACCAAAAAGATCATTTTAGGCTTAATTTTAATAATTTAGGGTTTTTAGGTCCCGTTTAGAATTCCCGTTTTGCGTTTTTAGTTAAAATTTATCTTCCTTTAAGTGTTTTTAAGTTTTTGCCTTATTTTTCATGTAGTTTTAGAAAACCAATATCAATCTTATCCCATTCAAACATCGATTCTCAAAACGACTCTCAACTTTCAATTGCATTCCTCGTTGGGGATAACGACCCGGGAATTATACTCCCGGATTATTATAATTGTGATTTTTTGATTCATACCCTCTTATCTTTATATATTATATATTATAAGTACAACTTATATTTATATTTATATATTATATATTTTAAAAGGTGTAGATCAGAAGTGATCACTTACCTTTACGAAAAAATAATAAAATATTATTATTTTAATAAATCGACTATAAGACAAAAAATACATATTTTATAAATATAAAATATGAAACTTCTCTAAGTCGCTTTATGTAAATAAACGTTTAATTTCCTATAAGTTATACAATTAATTTAGATAACTAAGGTTACCGAATGAATTTACCGAAGTATATTTTGAATGTCTATTATTTAGTTATCTTATGTTACTAATATATTTTACTTAAATAGTAAAAGTATATTATACCAAAGTATGAATTAGAGTATGTTATCTTGAAACTAATTCGTCAACCATCACACGACTGATAACGTCTAAGGGTGACCGTACAACACTCGTTTGACCTCTATGCATCAACCGAGAAAACATATTTTGAAGCGTATATCTGAAATCGACATTAATTGGACTAGTT
>BQNB010086985.1:0-28040 GCA_026074375.1 Tanacetum coccineum
TCAGGAGTTATATCACTAGGTGGCTTATAGTTGCACCACCTTTATACTTGTTGGTTTTATAACATGTAACCAACATCAGGAGTTATATCACTAAAGTGGCTTATAGTTGCACCAATTTTTTTTTTCTCTGAACCATGGACTTAAGTAGCCAGCAATTTCAACACATAGATATTTACAAACTACAGGGTTGGCTAAGGTGAAATAGTGAAACGAAACATATAGAGTATGGTGAAAACATAGATTGGCTCAACAAGGGTGATCTAGGGGTATCTTGCACTAATAATGAATGCAACAAAATGGTTTATCATGGGAGGTCAACAAGTCAGTGTAACAAGTCGATAAAACACACACATATATAGGCTATTTGGGTGATTTCCTAACTGTTGCCTTCTTGAACTATCTATTCCTGCTAATCAATTAGGTCTCGAAATGATGTACAAGCCAAGTTCTAAAGTCTACAATATTATCGGCACACTTAATATTTTGGAGGATTTTTGTATAATATGATGGAAACCGAATATTAGGCTTAAATCTTACCAAGTAATAATAAAGGGTAATGTGTATTCGGCAAAGATTGATTCTAGTTTAGAAAACTTGTCAATTTTTTTTTTAAATTGACATAATTTTTCAAAGAAAACTAGAAAATCAAAGGCTAAACATAAGTCTCCCATCCCTCACTTGGTTTGTACAATGTCCCTATTGTACATTAAGGAAATGAAATATAAAGAAAATAGTAGAATTATGTTGTGAATTAAGACAAGTATAACTCCCTGAGCGTTGCTTCGGAGATTTGAAATTAGGACGGATAACGTTTTAGATGATCTTTGTTTCCGCAAGTCTTTATTCCCTATGAGTACATAAACAAACAAAGCATAAAATCTTCTACAGAATTATTGATGTGGATTGGAATAAAACCTAACTCACTTACGTAGGGATTCATACGGTTGCCATTTAGCATATGCAACATGCCTTTTAAACCACTCGGTGGCCCAAGTGGACGAGTTTAGTCTCGTAAGGGCTTCCAGAGAACATACCCACAAAGTCCATTTACGTATACAAGGTTTAGACATGTTTAAAACTTAATTTTTTATGATTTTAGAAGGAGGTTACGGTGTAACTCCGATGGTTACGTCGTAATCAAGTGGTAAGATTTTTAAGTTTTAAGGCGTTACGGCGTAACCAAGAAATGGATTACGTCGTAACTACAATAGTTACGGCGTAAATTAAATTCGTTACGCCGTAATTGCGGTAGATTTAGCAAGATTACCACATGATTATGAGTCGAGCCGGTCTCAATAATTGCCTCATAGCTTCTGGATTCTGTAGAACAAAGTAAGAAACATGCAAACCAGCTAGTGCCAAAAGGAAATTTCATTAAATAAAGGACGGATTGTCTCTCGACAAGCACTTTTGTTTATTAACGAGTCTTTAACTTAGACTCATGCCCCTTCTATGTTACTTCGTGAACATACTTATTTCCCTCTAGTTCTTTCCTAATCATAGCTTTAAATCGTGCTCCATGCACACGTTCTAATGGTAGGGCTTCATCCTCACGATCAGTAATGCATATAAAACTACGTCCTCCTTTAAAAGAATATTTCTTTACTTCAAAAGTTTTAAAGTTGACATAGGGGGGATCGTAGTCGGTCTTCTCGTCTCCACTTCACCACATTTCATCCTCCTCTTATCCCTCGTTGTGCCATGCTACATTGGTTTTCTTGTAGTTTTGTTGACATTTTCCCATACATCGTCCATAACATACCCTTTCTTTCATATGCTTAAAATGTATTCATTTGATAAATGTCCCTGTTATATTCGTCAAATCTCCTAGAATATGGGTTACCAATCTCCCTTGCATATTCTTCCTTAACATCATAACTATCAAGAATCCATTCGTTGAATATAAATTCGCGGTCGGATTCATGTAGGTTGTTATGCCCTATCCTGATTTTCAGCCATTCCTCAAATGAATAATTGCATGGACGTGGACTTATAGGTTGTGGCTTATTTTCTCCTTGTTCCTGATGTCCCTGTGGTGTTGGTATTGGATCGTTTGTATTGTAAGGGTAATGATCATTCAAGCTTGTCAATGTAAGGGTCTGATGTTTACTAAACTCATAGTTTTGGGCTACCCATTCGTAATACCTTCGTTCCTGTATTGTATCATAGATTTTATGTTGTCCATAACGTATTTGAAGAAAGTCATTAATATCCATGAACTCCATTTCACATTCGTCTTTATAATCAATAAAGCATATTCCACTGCCTAAGTGTCCCCTGCTCGTTTACCCCAAAGACTTTATTATACCCAAAGCAGAATTTTGAGTCAGGGTAACATGTCGGCCACATCCCACAATCTTAACCACTTCCATCATCATAGGTTCATGAATAGGTTTGCATACATGCCATCTCTTAACTAATCCTCTTTTACCGGGTGAAAGACTATTTGGTCCTGCTATTTCATCCTATGGTTTAGGAGTACCATATGATCTAGTTCTTTATTTGAATTGTTTGAATTGGGCACGAGTTGATTCGAGGGTCTTCCTAAGATTATAACATCTTCAGCCATTTTTATAATGAAATTACACGGAAATTCTAACTCCCCAAATTTCACCAAGATATTGATAGTTCCTAAGGGCTAATTAGTTCATGTCGTATTTTCTAAGGTGCTTGTATCTCTGAGTTTATCTAAACCTAGATATTCTTAAAATCTTTGTGGCATGACATTATCCTTAGCATCTAATATGGTAGTAGCATAAAAATTATGGTTATTAATAGTGATAGGAAGAAGAAAACTTCCTGGGCTTAGTTCCTTGGGTAGCCAACATCGTGTAGTATTTGAAGTGTTTTTATCCGCTTTGTCCACTTCGTTACTGGCGATGGAAGATATTCATCACTTACACTAGCTGTCGAGGCTTCAAATCGCCTTTTCATGATATCATCTTTCATCTCCTGTCTAATGGATTTAATGATGCTAATTAAGGCATCCTTCATGTTCTCTACTCCCTGCATACTCATGTGTTTTGTTATCTTAG
This sequence comes from Tanacetum coccineum, assembly GCA_026074375.1. Classification (NCBI taxonomy): domain Eukaryota; kingdom Viridiplantae; phylum Streptophyta; class Magnoliopsida; order Asterales; family Asteraceae; genus Tanacetum; species Tanacetum coccineum. The sequence continues at coordinate 3,036 of BQNB010086985.1, forward strand.
CGTTCAACCTTTTGTCAAGATCATCCTTTTCTTCTAAGTGTTAAATGTTCTAAGTATACCCATGGTTACTTTCCTCTTGCTCACTCATGACTACTTCATCGTCAGTTATGTATTCAACCTCTTCCTCCATATCTTCCAAATCACAATCGGACTCGGCGCCTGGTTGGTTAGGACCAAAGTAGTGAGAAAATTCTCGGATTGGGTCAGGGGTTGGTGTACTTTTGCCGAAATAGGTTGGAAGGTATGATTTAGTATCGCTGATGTGGTTCTCATTCACCTTTTTCTCGTATTCTAAGTACTCGGCGATAGTTATATCTTCAATCTTTTTAGGTGTCTGACTTTCTTGTGTCAACCTAAGATACTGTTCAATGGTGAGATTATCAATGTCAACTCCATCCATGATGTTTCCTAGAGAATAGATTGAAGTGAGAAAAGACATAATTGCAAAAATTCAAATTACTACTAATTTTTATCTCCCCGGCAACGGCGCCAAAAACTTGATGCGTATTTTCTTTTAAATATTAATTATCAAGTTTTAAATTTATAAAACTCGATCTACCTGACAACGCACTAACGGGCAAAGAACCCGATCGTGGATAGTATAAAATGGTAAATCCGAGGTCGTCCCAAGAACTAAGTTGTAATTAGTTTTAATTTGAAATGTCACGTTTTAAAAATGGTTTTTGGATTGATTTGAAATAAATAACAATAAAATTAATTACTGAAAATTAAAAGAGTTAGAGATATCAAGAGAGAAAACATGCTAACCTAATTATTTCATTACTACTATTATGAAAATGTTTTCCTGTGCAATGTTAAACTATGGTTTCATTAGTGGTTTCTAAGGTCGATAGACTTGAATAGGAATGTTTAGTCTATCCTATACTTCCTGTGATTTCGACTTAGTCCAAATCGTATAGGAGGTAGGATATCCAGGTTGCAGTGATTAATCCTAACTATTCCTAAAACTTATCTAATAATCTATACAGATTATTAACCCCCTCTGAAAGAGTTCCTATGCTTTTTAAGTATATTGAGTGATAAGTGCGGAGACCGATTAGTTCCTACACTAGGGATAGAGTCATAGATCCTCCCTAGTACCCGATGGATCCCATATTGACATGATAATCTAATAATGGGGCAAGCAAGGTCCAAACCACCCGTACTACCAAAACCCAGGTTCACGTTAAGCAAGGAATATTAACAAAACCAGAAATTAACAGAGAAAACAAAATATAACAATAGTAACTACATCACTAGGCAGCACTTTAAGTGCTTAAGCCGGCTTCATGGTATAACAGAAACACACAAGAAATAGAAGTAATCATAGATTGAAAACTCATAATTCTTACAGTATTGTCTTGAATGATTAAATACAATTAAATAAAGTGTGATCTCTTTGACTCTAGGTGAAATTCTTTATAGTTGGAAGCTTTGTCGCACCGTCCAATTGGGCAGTGGAGGGGAAGTTGATATCAGAATAGCTTGAATGCAGGCCTCTATTTTAAGTATTGAACTGTTAGGCGTAAATGATAAAGTGTTACGCCGTAACCTTATTACAACAACAATTCTATAAATAAGCATTTGTTGCCGGCGTTTACCAGTATTGTCGTTACTCCAATAACCTTCAATAATTTCCATACGTACGTGATACTTCATTTCTTTTTGTGGATCTTCATGGGTTACGGGCGAAAACCATAAGGGGTGTTACGCCGTAAACCTCTATCTTGGGTAAAGATTCCTTCTAAATACTGTTTATCGGGTAAATAGGCTACGGTGTTACGCCGTAAAGTTGTCCTTGATCTTTGCACTTGCTTAATATATGTTACGGTGTAACCATTTTTGGTGTTACGCTGTAATATTCTTCAGAAATGCTTTCGTTACAAAACTAGAATGAGTCTGACTTGAAAATCCAAATAGTAGAAGATTTCCATTCATTTTAAAAATAAAACACCGATTCTCAACGATAGATGAAAATCTTCTTCTTCATCAAGATTTAAAACTCAACAAAAAATTCAAGTTTTCATAATCAATGGAAAAACAAAAGGAATTTTAAATCTCCGTTGATTCCATGATCATTATTTTCGAATGAAACACCGGTTTCTAGTCCTCGTTGGAATTCAACTTCTTTGTATCGAATTGACACAACCTTCAAATGGTTTTCAAAATTTGGTAATCCTGTTAGTACCGTGCTTAAATGGGTTCCAAAGGTTGTTGTCTAATTGATATCACAATGGCTTGTAATTTCTTTAGATTACAACCAGCGCTTCAAATTAATGGTTTGTTATTAAATGTCAGATAACAACCCGGTTTTCAAATAAAAGGGAAGTGTATGCTTCAGTGCGCTTTACCTTTAAAAGAAGAGAAATCTTCTTATTTTTAAGCGAAATTTACTCAAAATTTTTGTCAAAAGGTTTTTTCAAAATCTTTTAAAATTTTGCTCATCAAAATGACTTGTGTACATTTCAATGCACAACTCGGTTTTTAAATAAAAGGAAAATGTACACTTCAGTGCGCTTTACCTTCAAAAGAAGATAAATCTTCTCTATTTCGAGCATTCTTTTCAAAAACCTTTCACAAGTTTGCTCAAAACATTTGAGTTTTAAGTATTTCGGCTTAGAACTCGTTTTTCAAATAAAGGAAAGTGTGCACTCATGTACATTTATCCTCACAACGAGAAGCTTACACCTTCTCGGACTTGAGCTAACTCATCATGACATTCAAAGTCTTAGAAAAAGGTTTCTAAATTGTTGAACATAATTTTTCAAGAGTTTATCAAAAAGATTTTTTTAAATCTTTCAATATTGTGTGTTGAACACTTCCGTCCTCAATAAATCCTTTGATAGATATCTATTTTAGAGGAGGAGCTTTTAAAAACCAATGTGTTAATGTTTGTGGGTACATCACTTCATAAATATTTTATGTATCCAAAACATGAATATGTGATTCTCAAGTAGTGTCTGAGCATAAATTTTCAAGAATATCTCAATGATTATTCAAAATCCTTCAAAATTGTGTGCTCAACACTCTAAACTTTTCTCACTTCATGATGCGTATTTTCTTCCAAATACATGTTTACGGCGTAACTAGATATGGTGTTACGCCGTAAAGTTGTCTTTGATCTTCCGACTTGCTTAATATATGTTACGGTGTAACCATTTTTGGTGTTACGCCGTAACATTCTTTAGATAATTACACTTTAAGCCCTTTTCCCATGTTTCTTGTTATTTTCCTGCATTTCACCTAAAAACAACAAAATGATAGAAAATATCTCATTTTCAAGTATTAGTGAAACATTTGCAGGTAATATAGGGGGTATTTTGTCACTAAAAGTATTAAATATTTAATGTTATCAAATATCCCCCCACTTGACTTCTGCTTGCCCTTAAGTAGAACCTGTTAGAATATTTCATAAAAAGATTTCTCGAGAATCATTTCAAGAAATGAATCTATAAAACACTTATGCTAGAAAACATCAAAGCCGAACACCTCACAAAAAGGGGATAAAAAGTCACTCAACTCTACACTAGTCTAAGTGTTTCATTTTCTAGGTGATCGCTCACTTGCATAGTCATAACATGTATTCTATCATAAGCTTAGAAAGTACAAAATCTGCACCAGTTAGAATTAGGGTCTAAATAATTCTTGAAGGCAACAAGGGTAATATGGTTTTAAAGGGTGATAAAGGGGTTTAGGATAGACATGGGATACACAATTAATGGTAGTTAATATAAAACAGAAAAAAAACAAATAGTACTATAGTATCTAGGTTGTCATAACTAGCTACCTGTCCAATCCATAGGGCCAAGAGCCTAAGTCGAAATTCTGATCTTCCAAGAATGGGCTAGCTTAGCTCCATTTTTTCATAAGTATTAGGATACTTGGTTTATAATTGGCTTCTAGCTCCATTCTTCATAATATTGAGATGTCTTGGTTGCAATAATAGGTTCTAGGCTCATTCTTCATAATTATTAATTTGACCATCTTTATATATCTTTTGCACATGGGTGGTTTTTTAGTTGCACCCTCTTTCTCTTTTTTGTATAATGTAAATGCTACATGAGTTTTATATCTTTTTATTATTTGCCCTGCAGCATTTATATTAATACGCAATCCCCATTTGAGATGACATGTCGAAAGTGATTGTTTAGGGTGGTCTTTGTAGAGCCTAACTTATTGGTCTTCCACGGAATGCATTTAAATTTTTTTCCTATTCCCCGAACCATGGACTTAAGAAGCCAAAAATTTCAAAAATAAAAGATAACTATTAGATACAGGGTAGGTTAAGGCGAAATGGTGTAACGATACATATAACATTGGGTAAAAACATAGATTGGTTTAACAAGGGTGATCTAGGGGTATCTTGCACTAATAATGAGTGCAACAAATGGTTTTATCACGGGAGGTCGACAAGTTAGTGTAACAAGTTGATAAACACACACATATAGGTTATTTGGGTGATTTCCTAAGTGTTGCCTTCTTGAACTATCTATTCTGCTATCAATTAGTCTCGAAATGGATGTACAAGCAATTCTAAAAGTCTACAATACTACCGCACACTTAATATTTTGGTGGATTTTTGAGTAATATGATGGAAATGGAATATTAGGCATAAATCTCACCAAGTAATAATAAACGGGGGAATGTGGCATTCGCAAGAGTATTTAGTTATTTAAGAAAAATGTCAAGATTTTTAAAATGGATAATTTTCAAAGAAAACTAGAGAAAGTGGCAAAAACATACGTCTAAGTATTAATTATATCTATCCCCCCACTTTGTTTGTACAATGTCCTATTGTACATTAAAGGAATGAAATAAAAAGGAAGAGTAGAATTAGACAAGGGAACTCTGAGCGTTGCTTCGAGATTTGAAATTTGGCGGAAACGTTTTAGATTATCTCCGTCTCCCCGCAAGCTCTTTATTCCATGTGATCACAAAAATAAACCAAAGCATAAAATCGTTCTACAAGAATTATGAAGTGTACAGGAAATACAAACCTAACTCACTTTTGTAGGAATCACAATTGCATTTAGCATATGCAACAAGCCTTTTAAACCACTTGGTGGCCCAAGTGGACGAGTTTAGTCTCGTGAGGGCTTCCATAGAACAATACCACTAGTCCATTTACGTATACAAGGTTTAGACATGTTTAAAACTTAAATTTTTATGATTTCAGAAGGAGTTTACGGCGTAACTCTGGTGGTTACGTCGTAATCAAGTGGTAAATTTTTTAAGTTTTAAGGCGTTACGGCGTAACTATGAAATGGATTACGTCGTAACTACAGTGGTTACGGCGTAAACTAAATTCGTTACGCCGTAATCGCTGTAGATTCAGCAAGGTTACCACATGATTATGAGTCGAGCCGGTCTCAATCTTGCTCTGGCTTTAGGATATCTGTAAAACAAGTAGGAAACATGCAAACCAATATTTGCCAAGGAAATTTCATTAACTAAAGGACGGATTGTCTCCCGACAGGCATTTTTGTTATTAACGAGTCTTTAAGTTTGACTAATCCCCTTCTATTTTACTTTGTGAACATAAATTATTGCCATCTAGTTCTTTTCTAATCATAGCTTTAAATCGTGATCCATTCAACGTTCTATTGTAGGGCTTCGTCCCTACGATCAGTAATGCATATAAAACTATGTCCTCTTTTAAAAGAATATTTTTTTACTTCAAAAGTTTTAACGTTGACATAGGGGGGATCATAGTCGGTCTTCTCGTCTCCACTTCGCCACATTTCATCCTCCTCGTATCCCTCGTCGTGCCATGCTACATTGGTTTTCTTGTAGTTTTGTTGACATTTTTCCTATACATCGTCCAAAACATACCCTTTCTTTCCTATTCTTAGAATGTACTCATTTGATAAATGTCCAATCTCGTTATTGAACACCCTGTTATATTCGTCAAATCTCCTGGAATACGGGTTACCAAACTCCCTTGCATATTCTTCATCGTAACTATCAAGAATCCATTCGTTGACTATAAATTCGCGGTCGGATTCATATAGGTTGTTATGCCCTATCCTAATTTTTAGCCATTCCTCAAATGAATAATTGCATGGACGTGGCCTTATAGGCTGCGACTTATTTTCTCCTTGTTCCTGATGTCCTTGTGGTGTTGGTATTGGATCATTTGTATTGTAAGGGTAATGATCGTTCAAGGTTGTCGATGTAAGGGTGCTATGTTTACTAAACTCGTAGTTTTGGGCTACCCATTCGTAATACCTTAGTTCCCTTGTTGTATCATCGATTTTTTGTTGTCTATAACGTACTTGAAGAAAGTCAGCAAATCCTATGTAACTCCCTTTTACGGCTCGTCTTTCATGATAGCGAAAACATATCCACTGCGTAAGTGTCCCCTGCTCGTTTACCCCAAAGACTTCATTATATCCAAAGCAGAATTTTAAGGCAGGGTAACATGTCAGCCACATACCACTTCCATCATCATAGGTTACATGAATGGGTTTGCATACATGTCATCTCTTAACTAATCCTCTTCTATCGGGTGAAAGACTATCAGGTCCTGCTATTTCATCTTGTGGTTTAGGAGTACCATACGATCTAGTTCTTTGTTCGAATTGTAAGCATGCAGGAGATTCATAAGAGAAAAGGTCTATTCCTATTTCAAGAGGATTAAAGGTTTCTTCCTCTTGTCCAGTGCTTACCATGAAAATTTTCTCTATGCCTTGGTAAGAATCTATGTTGAATTTAATTTTTTCACTGCCTATTTCAAATGAAATTTCATCGTTAAAAACATCAATTTGGGCACGAGTTGGTTCAAGGAATGGTCTTCCTAAGATTATAACATCTTTATCTATTTTTGTAACAAAATTACACGGAAATTCTAACTCCTCAAATTTCACCAAGATATTGATAGTTCCTAAGGGCTCATTAGTTCCTGTCATATTCTCTAAGGTGCTCGTACCTATGAGTTTATCTAAACCTAGATATTCATAAACTCTTTATGGCATGATATTATCCTTAGCATCTAATGTGGTAGTAGCATAAAAATTATGGTTATTAATATTGAAAGAAAGAAGAAAACTTCCTGGGCTTAGTTCTTTGGGTAGCCGACAGGGTGCAGTATTTGAAGTGTTGTCATCCTCTTTGTCCATTTTATTACTGGCGATGGAAGATACTTCATCACATACACTAGCTGTCGAGGCTTCAAATTGCCTTTTCATGATATCATCTTTCATCTCCTGTCTAATGGACTTAATGATGATAATTAAGGCATCCTTCATGTTCTCTACTCCCTGCATAGTTAGGTGTTTTGTTATCTCAGCGTTCAACCATTTGTCAACATCACCCTTTTCTTCTAAGTGCTGAATGTTCTAAGTATACCCATGGTTACTTTCCTCTTCCTCACTCATGACTACTTCATCTTCAGTTATGTATTCAACCTCTTCCTCCATATCTTTCGAATCACAATCGGACTCGGCGCCTGGTTGGTTAGGAACAAAGTAGTGAGCAAATTCTCGTATTGGGTCATGGGTTGGTGTACTTTTGCCAAAATAGGTTGGAAGGTATGATTTAGTATCGTTGATGTGGTTCTCATTAACCTTTTTCTCGTATTTCAAGTACTCAACGATAGTCATATCTTTAATCTTTTTAGGTGTCTGACTTTCTTATGTCAGTCTAAGATATTGTTCAATGGTGAGATTATCAATGTCAACTCCATCCATGATGTTTCCTAGAGAATAGATTGAAGTGAGAAAAGACATAATTGCAAAAATTCAAATTACTACTAATTTTTAGCTCCCCGGCAGTGGCGCCAAAAACTTTATGCGTATTAAAATCGTCAACAATAATGTTGGTGAATTCATAGGTTTAAGTAAAAGCAGTATTGAAATAGTTCAAGTAATATTTCAGTAAGAAAGTAGCGTTACAATATTTCAACGTATTATTTCCGAAATCCAAGTAGTGATTCAATAAATCAGGAAATGTTCAGTAGTGGACCACAAGATTTAAGTAATGTAGACAAGAGAAACAGATTCACCAAGTCTAGAAATGAAACAAGTATTATTGCACTAAGCTCATGACACCGAACCTTAACACGTAATATAATCAAATCAGTAATCGTAATATCTGCCCCAAACAGGAAAAAGGATGCTGCCAAACATCCTGCGTATTATTCAAATGTTAAATGCGCCACATGGTTATCTAGAAACCATATCCCGGGCGGGGATTGTCAGTCCCGATAGATCTATCCACAACACTCGCGTTTACTCAGCCGGTATTTAACGGTTCATGATAGAAAAGGGGACTTAATTGGCATAGCGGTAACTTAGGCAATAATATTCAGGTAATAATCTGGATAGCATACAGTTTGAAAGCACTTGTGTCCATAAGTAAAACAAGTAATGTGTTCCAAAACTCACGGTTTCATATATAGGTATTCAATGATCTCAAATCGTGTAGTAAGCAAATCAAGCTTTAGTAAAAATAATCATGTAACGCTTATGTAGTAGAAATCAATAAGTTTACTTAGTAAAACGAGCATGTATTCTCACCCCGAAAACAGTTTATGAAAACCATTAAAAGAAGAAAATATGGGGCTATGAACTCACCTTAGGTGGAAGTAGTCGGACAAGAATCAAATAAAGAGAATAAGCACCAACGAATCAACCACGACCTAAAAATAAGTGGCGCGTATTTAAAATTCACACTTATAATAAAATGTATCGTAATACGGGTAAATAGATACATATTTATATATATCGGCATGTAGTAATATCCTATGCTTAAGAATCCATGAATGAGAATCACTAAAATGCTACACTTACATTTTCTGAAATTTGACGTTTTTAACTAGAGGATCATCATACTTAAAGGAATGCTAAATGGTCGAATTAGACGATCTCCCTCCATATTAAGTTACCATTATATGTTATGCAACTACCATAGTTCACCCATAAACCATAGCCTAAGTAATCTTATTATGAAAGACACATCAATGACACTTTGCAAAAGTTTGGCACTATCTGACCTATCTAAACCTTACAAAAAATTCTGGAAAAATTCAGGGAAGTCATACACATTATGAAGATGCTATAGTTTAAATTTAGTCATAACTTAACCAAATATTTGTATCCCCAAATTGGAATACAACATGACTTATACAAAATACATTAAGTGTCTATCTAAGTCTCGCTTAGCGATCTTATCTAAATTACTATGTGGCCGAACTTTTATTTCTCAAGAAAAGGCGTAAAACTATGTTGCTGAATTTTTAGTCAACTTTACAAGACCATATCTCTTAACCTATAAAAGATACAAGGATGGGCTTTCACCCCTGGAAAGATACTTAAGTATAGTTTCCAGAATATTAGGATTTTAATCAAAACCATTTACAATACCACAGGAAAGAGTTTTTACTAATCATAACTCAAAACAGAAAGTTCGCTGAATTTCTAACGTTTACGGTTTTGGCCATAAATCCTATTCTATAATAGAAATCAAGTTGAATCCAAAGAGAGATGAAAGCTTATGATGTCTAGTGTTTAAACATATTTTAAAAACCCAACACTTTAGTGCAAAAATCTAGAGTTAAATCCCTTTATCAAACAGTAGTTTAGAACTGACTAGTTTTCGTAAATCGGTCATATCTCACTCATCCGGAGAAGATATGGCTCTATCCAACTCGACACATGTACCTTGAACTTATTTCTACAATCCCATAAAATAATACAGACCTTCTCAGGCCAAAAGTTTGCTACAATTAACCTATTTATACTGCTGGTCTGCAGCAGTCCTAAGTTTTCCTACCAAACACTAATTTTGGCGTATTTTCCAAACCGTAATATCTATTAAAGTAAATCCACTTGTAGAAGTTAGTTTAAGATGTATGATACTGATATTAGCTTTCATATCCTACATTTTAGAGTATTAACCTGGAGTTTAACTCGTTTTTCAAACGATACTAGCAATCGTAAAATGGCCATAACTCCCTCATCTGGAGGAGTTGATAAACCATCCAATTAGCCACATGAACCTTATAACTATATATATCCAACCATGAAATTTTCTAGTAAGCTCTAAGTCAAAAATTATTAGGAAAATCCATATTTTGCTACTGACCTCAAAACAGTCCCTAAAACTACTTCCAAATTCATTTGAAACTCATCCAAATCGCTAATTAAACACATGTAATGCCATAACATATCTTACTAACATATCTCATACATCAAAACTTCATATAATTTAAATAATCAAATCAAGATCATGCATGTGTATGAAATATAGAAAATAAACACATGCACTAGTATATAAATTAATCGATGATAAAGGGTTACAAAAGACTTACAAACAACAATAGAAATCAAGAAAAGATCAATCGCAAATTCTTCCTTCTTTTCTTTGTATAGCCGAAACCCAATCAACCTCAAGAACAAACCCTAACTTGTTTTTACTACGCCAAATCTTGCAAAAACCTTTATATTGAAACCCTAATTGCTTCCATTTACCTTCAATTAGATCAAAATCCTTCAAAACTAAAAATCAAGAAAGTCAAAAACTTGAGGAAATCTTATGCATGGTGGATTTTAATTGAAAAGTATGATGGGGTTTAATATAAGATTGATTTAAGATGGAATGTGAGTGATTAAAAGGGTTTTAATGAATGATTTGTGATGTTTCGTGGATTCCGTGTCGAACACAGTAGGGAGAAGAGAAGGGGACCGAGTTTTTTTTATAAAATCCTGTAACTGTGTGTTTGTTTTATAAAAAAAGAATTAGAGTTATGGTAGGATTATTTATAGGGAAAGGATTTATGGCTAGATAACTTCCAAAGTTAATAAAAAAAATTTGTATGCTTGTTTTTTAGGCTATGCAGCCGACCAAAAAAAAGGAAAAAGAGTAGGCTTTTATAAAAAAAATTTCAAAGTTTACTTGGGCTTGGGTTTATAAATAAATAAAAATATTAAGGAGTGTTTGGTTTTTGGTTTTGTTTACAAATTATATTATTATTTATTTATTTATTTATTTTTAAAAAAATATTTATACCACAATATTCGTTTTAAAACACTTAGTTAAAATATTCACAATTTTAAAAACACTATTTTGACGTGGTTTCGGCCAAACGCGAATAAAAGATGAAAAATACTAAAATAAAAATTAATAAGCTCTCGAAGCTAAAATATAGAATTATTGATTTCTCAAACGTTAAAACGGATAATTATCCAACACAAGACACAGAAATAGCTAAAAACGACGATTTTCGATAAAACGGCTAAAAACAAAAATAATAAATTCCATAAAAATTAGAAATGGAATTTAGAGCTTGGTTAAAATATTGACCGTAAAATACGAGGTGCTACAGTTTTCCCAACTTAAGGGAGCGTCGTCCCGGTGCTCTATTCGACTTATCTCCATAGGGTTTGCGACGGTTGATCCACAGTTGGAAAAAATCCATATAACAATTTACGAGTCGAAAAGATTTCATAACCCAAAGAATGATTCGTACGGATGAACACACGCTATGTCGAATACACATAAGCCCAGTCATTTATAATTTGTCACTTACAAAAAGAGGCGTCCTCATCCTTGTAAGTAAGAATTTATAAACTTATGGTTCGGCGGTTTATAATTTCCTTATTCAAATGAAGAAGCGTCCCAATTCATTTCAATAAGACGATTATAAATCATCTTACTTAAGTATGGCCGACACAAAACACAATATCAAAACAAGATCAAAAACTACATTAAGTAAAAAGGGGGGTGTATCTTTGACGGAATGCGTTAGGAATGATAAAAAGTGACGATCTTATTGAGATCGAGTCTTGTAATAATTAGAAAAATAATATTGTGTAATAGGTTAGATGAAAGGTTCGTGACTAAAATAAGTCACGAAACCTGGCTAAATAGCCAAAGTCTAAAAGACAAGAGCACTTTGCTCATACTTGTAAAATGGTTATAAATACCCCACCACCTCCTCATTAGTGAGGTGTGTCTTCTAATCAATCTAATATCATTTCTCTAGTCCCCCTCCTCCCTCTTTCTCTCTCTACTCTCTAATCTTTCTCTCTCTAGATTAAACACTTTATTGCTTATTGATCCTGAATTCAAGACCTCACAAGTGGTATCAAGAGCCGAGGAGCGATATTGTGTGTTTTTCGTGTCTTTTTTGTTGAATTTGAGCTTATTTTGTGCTTATTGCTAATTTCGGGTGTGTTTTATGAAACCGAGATTGATTGCTTACGGTTTTATCATAAGAATCTTGGCAAGATTAATACCGAATTTGCTTATTTGTGCTTCGACTCTATTTTTGACTTTCTTAGCAGCTCAGTGTGTGTGTGTATGAATTGTTTATCTTGTCATTTTTTTCGGTTTACATGAAAATGTTCTTGTGTAGTGTGTATAATTTAAATTAGATTGATAATTAGAACGCGTTTTTGGAGTCACAGTTTACGTTTTTAGTTTATATTTGAGCTCTGACCTCAATTGTTTTTAATTTAATTTCCTTAAATTTTCCCGTAGATTTAGAAATCCAATCCCAAAATTGTGCCATTCAAGCATTGATATCAAACCGTCACTCGACTTTCATATCACTCCTCCGGTTGGGGATAACGACCCGGGAATCCACGTACTTCCCGGTCTTTAAACTATGACCAGCGCAAAGATTTTAGAGAATAAGTGTTTGTGAGTAGTCCCGTATGCTTAGTGTCGAAGATTATCACGCTCGAGTGTAGTGTGTACGCATGATATCTGGTATGTAGCTAAAATATTATATGAGAGTGAAAGGTATTGTTTGTCAACTGGTCAAATTTCAGTAAAGTTTGTTACACATGTTTAAGTTTGTTAGAACTGGTCAACATCGGTAGTCAATGTTTGTTACACATAGTCAGTAAGTGTTTGTGTCGAGAAAACTTATCAATTTGTGGCGCCGTTGCCGAGGGAAGGTGTGGAATGGTAGTGAAGTTCGGCGTGACTATCGCCGGCTTACTGATTGTCGTGTTAGACGTGTGGACTAAGAGATAAATGTGAAAACATAGAAAAAAAAAAAAAATTTCTCTTTTTTTAGTATATAATTTTAACAACACAAGAAAAATCAAAACATAAAAAAAATGTCCTTAATCTATCATAAAAATCCATCAATTTTAGAATATTTTGCAATAAAGAATTATCCTTTAATAAGTTCCCAAAAAAGATTTCAAAAACTTGTCTTTTGAGTCACTTGCGAGGTACGGTTCATCATTTGATAGTTAAACAAACTCTAAGAGGGGTATAAGGCGGAGTTGTTCAAGGAACTACGACCCTAAAGGAAAAAGGTTTTTAATAGCTTCGCGCTTTCCTATTTCTCCGCTCCTTTGTGCGTTTTTCTTTTAGAGAATTACCGAGAAGCTTGTTGATTATTAGGTTTAAGTTGTCTTATCTCGTTGTCCGTTATTAAAATAAATCGTGAATCAATTATTGAAAAAACCAAAAAAATTAGTATAAATTTTATTTTTTATTTAATTTTAGTGCATGCGCACTCGTTCTGAAACCCGTAACCGTAACGTCAAACAACCAAAAAACATTGTACCACCGAACTTTTGATGAACCATTTGATCTCGAGGAACCAAATTATCAAATTCCTCCCGATAATCCAGTAGTTACGATGGCCGATAATCGTTACTTGGACGGAAAGTGCTTCAATGCACCCACACAGGGGTACGAGGATGCAATCGTTGTTCAGCAATCACCGGGACTTACTTTGAGCCTTAAGCATGGTTTGATATTCTGTTCAAGTACAAGCAAATTTTTTCGGACATGATAAAGAGGACCCGCATGCTCAACATTCGACCATTTTAAAAAGATCAATTCACGATGAGGTTCCAAACATCCCGAGTTACTTGTCGATTAAGCTTAGCTTTTTTCCATTGTCCCTCAGGAGGGGCATCCCGGATATGGCTTGAAAAAAGAACCACTCGATCGATTCTAATTGGGATTGATCTTGTTTTCGAATAATTCAATCAACCCAATTTTTCCTTCCCTCCAAAACTGACAAATCTTCGTAACACCGAAATTCATAGGTTTCAACAAAGATTTGACGATCATTTTTTATGAGGCATGGGACCGATTTCAATGGCATCTTCTTTTCGGGCGATGACCCACACCATGGTGTTTTCGGAATAATTGCATCAACTTGATTACATTCTACATGACCTTGACCCTCAAATGATCAAGATTCGTGATATTCGCCGCGCAGGGGTTAGGTAATTTTTTAGAAAAAAATGCCTCGAAAAAATAATGCCTAATAAAATCATCGAGGCAAAATCAAAGTTTGCCTATTCACGAAACAAGGAACTCATTCGCCCAATTTGAGTGTGAGCTTTCTATCCCCGGTGTCTTTCACCCGATGTAGCCGCTCTACCACCGATGTGGCCGAGCTTAAAGATATGATGAAAACAATGCTTCTTGATAAACAAAAATCCCAAGCTCCCGCTACCGTAAAAGCGGTCGAGCAAAGTTGTGTAACTTGCGGTGGTGCTCATTCTTACCGAAATTGTCCCGCCACCGATGGCAACGTATCTCTAGCCAATATTCAAGAATACGTGTTCACAAGCCGCCTCCGCTTAACACACCCCCCCCTTACCACCTTAAAACCACCCACATCATTAATCTAATACACAAAAATATCCCCCCACCTTAAAAAACCACCCTAACCCCACCACACCACACCACACCACAACTCCCCCCCTTCAACACCACCCCCCTCTAACCAACCACCCACTCAACCCAACCTAACCACACCCCCCCTCACAATTTCCACAATAACCCCCCCATTCCCAAAACAACCCCCCCCTTACAACCACCCCTCAACCCCTACTTCACACCCCCCCTCTTACATAACCCTCCATTCAAAATCTTCTATCTCCTACCACTCAACATCATCTTAACCATCCCCAACCATCCCCTCCCCCCATACCACACCACCTTACAATCACCCACCCACTCTCCAAACAATCTCAACACCTACTATTTTCACTTTAACACAACCACTCCCCCCCTAATCTCCCCCTCCATTATAATATTACCTCCCACACCACCCATACTATTAATCCAACCAACATTGTATAGTTCCACCCTAAACCCCCCCCCTCTCGTGTAACATATGATCACCAACTCTGTGCCGCCTTTAGTGTACAGTCCTGTGTCCCCATAACCTCTTTTAGATCCAAACTAGTATACCAGTTATGTATAAAATACCGTGTATATCACCCACACCGTCTGTTACTGCGTAACACAAACAAACTCAAAAGCGTATTATTATAACCTCATCGGCTACACACATGATAAATCCTAGATATTCTATCAGATATCCTCCTCCCTTGTTTTAAGTTCATATCCACATATAGCCAATCTCGTGTGAATCCACCTCAAGTAACGCTATAACAGTGATTCGACTCTAACATAATGTGCGTTGCTGTTCACTCCCCACCTGCCTGTCATTACTACCGTCTAATATCTACGTCATCCTCATCTAAGATATCAAATCTGAGTCGGTCTAAAGTGTATATAATAAAAATGAACTAGACAGTGAGAATAGTGAAAATGTTAAACACTCCATATATGCTACCAATCACATAGAGACTCGTCAATGGACTAATATGCTACATCTTATCTTCAGAAATGTCTCACCAAATAGAGAAAAATCTCCACACAAGAAATTGTTGAATGAGATGAGATCAATAAATCAAGGTCACTCACATATGTCCACGGATATACCATCTAAATATAATATCCCCATCCATCTTATAGTATCGCATAATAAAATAATCTCGGCCGGGATAATATGTCCTCACAAACACTCTTTTAGTCTCTAAGGAAAAAGATTCTGTGATTGAAGATATCCGTCCAAGGTTGATCGTGTATAGTAGTGATTCGCATAAGAGATGTCTCTGTGTGAGAGAGTGAAATTCATGTGTGCATAGTACTGTGTGTGCCTCTTTTGTAGTCCAATGAATACAGACTCACGGTCTCAGATGAAACGAAGTCTAGATATGCCATACGGTCACAGTAATTGTCAAGTATTTTGGTAAAGCTAGCACTAATCTGGGGAACTCTAGAAACACGCACGAACCAAAATGGATGTGACTTGAACTTGCCGTTCGAACGAATTCTACTCCAACCGACATAGCCCAGGTTGTTTTCGTAAAGTTGGAACGTTCTTCTTTCCGGCGACTTTGTGGTCGGGTTTGCGTGCGCGTTGCGATCCTAAGAGTCTCCTTTAATTCTAGGAAGACCTTTCTTAGAGGCAACATTTGCCATTCTCTAGTGTGTGCTCGCTGTGTGTGTCACTGGAACTGATATTGAGATAGCTTCCTTAGACATGTTTGTGGGAGAACACTAGAATGTGTCTTCAGTTGTCCCTTTAAAAGTGAGTGGTGACGTATGGTGTAGGAGTTTCGCTACAAAATCGTCGAATCGGTAAACCGAGTCGATGTTATTAATATGGCTTGTGAAGAGTACTCCCAAGAAGTTCTCAGTTTGTGTGTCCGCGTTTGTTTCGATAGGAATTTTGTAGAACTAGGTAAGAGTGGCAGAGAGAATACAGAAGAAGAGTTCGCATAATCATTGGAAATGCTTGAGCGCTAAGATGTGAACGCGTTTATCGTAATCCCTTGAGAGTTCGTTCTTCTTATCCGTGCATAATTCTTTGATTCTTCTGTGTATATACTGTCTACCTGCCCGGTCAGGTGATTTTTGGTGAGAAAGGATAGTGATTTTTCTTCTTCTTGAGGAAGCACGACGCTTTCCTCGCTCTTGAAGATGATCCAACTTCACGGAAGTTGATCCACTTTATTCGTTTCAGAGGGGGGTACATTCTTCTCCTTGATGCACTTCTTAATAGTGGATCCATCATCACCCCCTCCCATCTCAAGGGAATTTTTTTACCTGAAATTCGAAATGGGAACTAAAAATTTGTGAAGTAAAATTTGTGAAGCTAAAAATGATAAATCTTTAATTGATAAACCTCCTGAGGTCGAACTCAAGGACTTACCTCCTCATCTTGAGTACGCATTTTTGGAGGGTGACGACAAGTTTCCCGTCATAATTGCTAAAGACATGAGTATCGAGGAAAAAGCCGCTCTCATAAAGGTTTTAAAGTCACGCAAGCGAGCCATCGCTTGGAAACTCTCCGACATTAAGGGTATTAACCCAGAATTTTATACTCACAAGATTCTTATGGAAGAGGACTACAAACCGGCAGTCCAACATCAAAGACGGGTGAATCCGAAAATCCACGATGTCATCAAAAAGGAGGTTGAAAAACTTCTTGACGCCGGATTAATTTACCCGATCTCGAATAGTCCTTGGGTAAGCCCCGTACATTGCGTACCAAAAAAGGATGGTTTTACCGTTGTTGAAAATGATGAAAATGAGTTGATCCCAACTCGATTGGTTACGGGGTGGCGTGTATGCATTGACTACCGTAAGTTAAATGAAGCCACCCGTAAAGACCATTTTCCACTACCATTCATGGATCAAATGCTCGAGAGATTAGCGAGAAATGAATACTATTGTTTTCTAGATGGTTTCTCGGGTTACTTTCAAATTCCCATCGATCCTTATGATCAAGAAAAGACCACATTCACGTGTCCTTATGGAACATTCGCCTACTGTCGCATGCCTTTCGGCTTATGCAATGCACTGGGCACGTTTCAAAGGTGTATGATGGCTATCTTTCATGATATGATCGAAAAAACAATGGAAGTCTTTATGGACGACTTCTCGGTCTTTGGGAATTCATTCAAAAATTTCCTCTCTCGTTTGGACAAGATGCTCAAAAGGTGTGAAGACACCAATCATTGTCTAAATTGGGAAAAGAGTCATTTTATGGTTAAGGAAGGTATTGTCCTTGGCCATAAAATTTCCAAAAATAGGATTGAGGTCGATAAAGCCAAAGTCGATGTCATTGCAAAATTACCTCATCCCACCACCGTCAAGGGTGTTCGGAGTTTTCTCGGTTATGTCGGTTTCTACCGACGGTTCATTAAGGATTTTTCCAAAATTTCCCGACCGATGACTCATCTTCTTGAGAAAAATACTCCTTTCATCTTCTCCGATGAATGTATTCAAGCTTTTGAAACGTTAAAGAAAAAACTTACCGAAGCTTCAATCTTGATTGCCCCCGATTGGGACTTACCCTTTGAGCTTATGTGCGATGCAAGCGACTTTGCCATAGGTGTGGTCTTGGGGCAAGGTCATGAAAAACACTTTAGGCCTATACACTATGCTAGTAAAACAATGAACGAGGCAGAATCGCATTACACCATGACAGAGAAAGAAATGTTAGCCGTGGTGTACGCCTTCGAAAAATTCTGGTCTTACCTCATCTTGAACAAAAGCATTGTGTATACGGATCACTCCGCCCTTAAATACTCTTTGCTAAAAAATATTCCAAGGCGAGATTGCTCTGGTGGGTTCTCCTCCTTCAAGAGTTCAAATTCATAGTAATTGACACAAAAGGAGCCAAGAATATCATGGCCGATCATCTTTCCCGATTAGAAAATCCTTATCAAAATGTGCTCGACCCAAAGGAGATAAATGAAACATTTCCTCTCGAGACACTTAATATGGTGACTTTTTGTAGTGACTCAAGTACCCTGTGGTTTGTAGATTTTGTAAATTACCATGCGGGAAGTTTCATTGTTAAAGGAATGTCGTCCCAACAAAAGAACAAGTTTTTCAAGGATGTTAAACATTACTTTTAGGACGACCCCTATTTGTTCAAAATATGTGCGGATCAAGTGATCCAGCGGTGTGTTGCGGGCCAAGAAGCTATTGACATCCTCATAGCTTGCCATAGTGGACCCACCGGGGGACATTACGGTGCCAACTACACCGCCAAGAAAATTTTTGACTCAGGATTTTATTGGCCAACTATTTACCGAGATGCCCATGACTTGGTCACCCGATTTGACACTTGTCAACGTCAAGGAAAAATTTCGCAACGTGATGAAATGCCTCAAAATTCCATCCAAGTTTGCGACATCTTTAACGTGTGGGGCATTAATTTCATGGGGCCGTTCCCGTCTTCACGACGGAACAAGTATATACTCGTGGCTGTCAACTACTTGTCAAAATAGGTTGAAGCGAAAGTGCTCCCCACCAATGACGTCCGAGTTGTTTGCAAATTTCTTAAATATCTCTTCGCCCGATTTGGTGCCCCTCGTGCAATCATAAGTGATCGCGGAACCCATTTTTGCAATGACCAATTTGCAAAGGTCATGCTTAAATACGGAGTTACTCATCGTCTCTCCACCGCGTATCACCCACAAACAAGTGGACAAGTTGAGGTCTCCAATCGTGGCTTGAAACGAATTCTTGAAAGGACCATAGGTGAAAACCGTGCCTCTTGGTCGGATAAATTAGATGACGCACTTTGGGCCTTCCGTACGGCTTACAAAACACCCATCGGGTCTACTCCTTACAAGCTCATGTACGGAAAGGCATGTCATCTACCGATCGAGCTCGAGCACAAAGCCTATTGGGCCTTGAAGCATGCAAACTTTGACCTTTCGACCGCGGGCGATCACCGAAAAGTTCAACTCAATGAATTAAATGAACTTCGTGATCAAGCCTATGAGAACTCTTTGATCTATAAAGAGAAAACAAAGAGGATCTATGACTCCAAGATCAAAAACCGCGTTTTCAACGTCGGTGATCAAGTCCTCCTCTTTAACTCTCGATTAAAGATTTTCTCGGGCAAGCTTAAGACCCGTTGGTCTGGACCATTCACCATTGCCCAAGTATTCCCTTATGGTACCGTCGAGTTATCTCAAACCGACAAGCCAAATTTCAAGGTGAACGGTCATAGACTTAAGCAATACTTTGGATGGGACATACCACATATGGTTGTCCCGGATCTCCAAACCCTCCCCAAGGACCAATGAATTCGGGGAATGGGTCAATCTAAGTGACCTAAAACAAGCGCTTCATTGGTGGAAACCCATGCTTATCCTAGTAGTAGTATTGTAGTAATGAATAAGTGTTTTTTGTTGTGAGGAGGTGTGCCTCTTCCATTCTTGTTTGCTTGTGTTTTTGTGATTGTCCCAGATTTTTGAAGCCTTTCGTGCTCGCGGTTTTGTCCTTCGATCACTCGAGCTTCAAATCCTCAGCTTCATTTAGGAAATCTAATATCCAAATCTTATCGTCTAACGTTTATCTTTAAGCATACTTAATAAACGGCTTAGAGTGGCGTAGAGACCCTTCTAAAAAAATATTGAGGATAATGTTTAGTTTTAGTATGGGGGGGGGGGGGGGGGGGTGCCTACTGTCGTTGTTTTCACGTAATCCTGTTTTTACCACCAAAAATTTTGAAAAAATGCCAAAAATTTAAATAATTGTCATATTCAAACATCGATTATCATTTCGTCTTTCGATTTTCCATTCAAGCCTCGTTGGGACATAACGACCCGGAGACACCCTATTCTACTTCCGGTTATCATTGATTTTGTGGATCCTGATCCTTGTTATATATTTATATATGTTTAGCTTTATTTATATATAAAAAGGGGTGAGTTTTCGCCATAGTCAGAAATCTTAAGAGCTCATGTATGTAATTTGTGGCTTTTTCTCCCATAAGCTCCTAACCGGACTAATAATACGTGCTATTTTTGGAAATTAAACTTAAATCAACAATTTTTATGTAGTCGATAGCAATAATTTTAGTCTTAGTTCAAATTTATACTTAAATTTTCCAAAAAGAAGTCTTCTCTATATATCGTGAAATAAAGTAAAATGAAATGAAAAAAAATGATGAGTAATAATTATAAACTGTGGGCTAATAAAAGTTTGCTGCATCTTGCCGGCTCACAACCGATGTTACAGCCTTCTAAAGAAAGCCCATAGTAAGAATAATAATCCGAGACTGATAAAAGTTTGCTGCATCTTGCCGGCTCACAACCGATGTTGCAGCCTTCTAAAAGGTCGAGGGTTACAATTGCATCATGGTTATGTTTAATATTAAGTGTGAATTAATAAATGTAAGATCTCTTTTTGTTAAATTTAAATATGCTTTTGAACTTTGACTATTTCATTTTAAGTTGTGATTTTTTTTAAATAAGCTATGTATAAACGGGAAACCTAAGAGTTCTTGAAACCGAAGGTCCGTGAGTCCCGATACTAGTCTCTGTGAGGTGTCAAAAGCCTGGTCACTTAGCCGCAAGGTTGGGATGTGCCGAGACGAAAGTCGCTACATGGGATGATCTCGCCTTCAAACTCATTATTCTCGGGTGGAACGTGAAGCATAAAATTTTTGCAAAACGTTGATCCATGGTTGAAATTCGAAATAAGCACATTCACCTAATATATAATAATTATCGGGAGTGAAAAGTTCACAAGTTACAAATATGAGTAGTGTTAGCATCTTAACTTATATTTAACGGTGATTTTGTTTTAAGCTTGGTTTGGAATAAGTGAAAAATCGGGAACGATGAGTTTATCCTTTTTGGGGCATTTTAGGATTGAAATGTTTCTTGTTCTATGATCCCTAAAAGTTATAAAATAATGAAAGTCAAACATGTTAGTTAGTTGAGAAAAAGAAAAAAAAGGAAAAATACAAAAATATGTGTGTGAATAAGTGTAAATATTTAAAAATGGTCAAAACGGGGCTTTTCAAAGCTATTGATTCTTTAATTCCCCTTGATGAACACTTAGCTACTTTTCGAGGTTATTAGTCGAGGGGGATTGAGATTCTTGGTTTTCTTAAGTGTTTACTTATGGCATTGCGTGAGGACACGGCAATATCTTAGTATGGGGGATTTTGGTATGTGCTTAATTACACATACCATTTTCCATTAAAACCGGACTTAAATGACCAAAAACGTACCAAAAATACATTGTATTTGTATGTTTTCGCTTATATTGTGCAGGAAACGGATATCCGACAAAAGGACGAAAAATAAAACAAAGCTAATACGACAAAACCGAGCACGAGAACGGAAAGAGCGTGAAGCAACAGTCAAAATCAAAGCCAAATCAAAAAGTCAAAGTCAAAGGCGGAGCCGATATCGAAGAAATGTTAAATGGGCCAACCCGTACCCATCTAATGGGCCGGGTCAGCCCATTTATACATTACATGAAGACTTGTACAAGAAAAAGGCCCAACACCTTTTTTATTATTACCCGGCCCAAGTCCTAGGCCCAAATCCCCTATTTAACCGAGTTAAGCTCACAAGGACTATGCATGCAATAAGTATGTATAACATGAGGGACTGTTTCTGCCAACCCACAAAACTATTTTACACCACAAGGACCATCCGTGTAATGAAGACATACAACATGAGGGGCCAGTTTTGTCAAAATCCCAACCTTCACCCCTGTATTACCCAAAACAGAGATACAAACGAAAAACCTCCCTTTGGCGCCAAATTTCCATTTTCGTGTCTTCAACCTCTGCCCTCTGCAACTAAACAACAAAAACATCACCTCCCAACTCAACCCCACCCCACATGGGTCAATGAACACGCTGGCAATCCTCAAACATCTAATTCGACAAGGAAATCAATGGCTTGGATCAAAGACCTTGGGCTCTACTCAAATTGGAAGGCTAAGATTGACTCTGGAATCTCCTCACACAACAAACACACCTTGTTTCTGTCTCAGCAAAGAAACACAAGACAGTGAAGGCAAGACTTAGACGTTTAGTATAAAATAGGACATTGTAAGCCCATTGTGGTATCTAGCTTTTACATAGTTAATTTTCAGTTTAATTTAGTCATTTTAACTTTCCTTGTAACTTTTTTAATGTTTAATGAAAAATTGAAGTTTTAAGTTTAAGTTCTAATTCCTGTTTTAATAGTTGCTTAAAAAGTCTTTCATTAGCTACTTTAAGCTTTTAATCAAACATATAAGCAATCTGTTTTCATTTAAATGTTAAACACTTAAGAAAATTTTACAAAAATCAAAAATTCACCCTCAAAATACCACAGCTTATTTTTGGATGATAAGCCAAAAAGGGATGGGCTTATGGACTCTTACTAGCTTGTCTTTGACAAGCTAGAGCTTGTAGATCCCTTTGTTTACCCTGTTTTGAGCAAGGGAAATTGTAAGTTCACTTTTAGATTTTTGCTTATTTACTGTAGCAAGTGCTTATTACTGCTTATTTCTGCTTAATCTAGCTTATTATAGTTGTTTTATGCTTATGTATGCTTGTTTACTGCTTATATGTCTTTTAGTTAAGTTTTTCATCAAAACTGTTAGTTTAGCTTAAAACTGCTTATTTTAGTTGCTTATTTTTTGTGCTTAATCCTGTGTGCAAATTACTTATTTGTCTTTAAAATACCTTGTGCTTAATCTGTTTTAAGTTTGCAAAAGCTTTCTTACCTTGTCTTAAGCCTAAAATGGATTTTTCAAAACTAAAGGAGTGTTTGGGACAGTAAGTTTAATGGGTCAAAATGGGTCAAAAATGACTTTGTGCTTGTGAGTCAACTTTGATTAGATAATACTAGTGATAAAATTCAGTTTGTTCAAAATTTTAAGTGTTTAATCTCAAAATCCTAGTTTAATGAACCTGTGGTTTGAATCTGTAAGCATATAGCTTATTTTATAAGCTTGTTTGATTAGACCTTTGAATCTTGTGTATTTGTGATGTTTTTGTGTTTGTTCAAGACCTAAAAGAAGTTAGAAACAAAGTCCATAAGTTCTGCATTTGTGTTTTGTGTTTTGATAAAAACCTGTCAAAATTTTTGCTAAGTGTTGAAAAAAAAGAAACAGCTTTTTCAAATGCTAATTGTGGCTTATCCATTATTTCAAAATGCTTTTTGATTGTTGATACTTGTTCTTTGAGGCTTAAATTTAATCTGTTTTAAAGTCTTAAGTTCATAAGGTTCTGTTTAATTGCTTATTTTTAAGCTCAAAAAGTAGGTTTTGTAAAGATTTCAAAATTTTTCTAAGTGTTGTGATCTGAACAAACAGCTTTTTCATTAAGCTTTTTAAGGGCTTATGTGTGTTTCAAACTCTTTTCTAATTGTTGATTCTTGTAGCTTTTTGGCCAAGCTTTTTAGTGGTATAAGCCACTAAGCCATAAGAATCTGTTTTCTAGCTTAAAAATAAGCTAGAAAAGTCCCTTTTGGCTGTTTGCTTAACAGTTTTTGGCCAAAAAGCTCATTTGCTTATTTGAGCTTATTGCTTATTGTCTCTGCTTAATTTAGGTTTAGTATAGCTTATTAGGTTAGCTTAGTTCCCTTTTAGCTGATTTCCTTTAGTTTAGAGCTTATTTGAGCTTATTTGCATTGTAGTCTAAAATTCTAAGTGTTTTAAGTCTTTTTAGCATTTCTGTCTTATTAGCTTAGAATAGCTTATTGT
Source organism: Tanacetum coccineum (assembly GCA_026074375.1). Lineage (NCBI taxonomy): Eukaryota > Viridiplantae > Streptophyta > Magnoliopsida > Asterales > Asteraceae > Tanacetum > Tanacetum coccineum. The sequence goes on from BQNB010086985.1 coordinate 27,333, forward strand.
TTGTGCTTTTTTGTTCATTTGTGCTTATTAGGGATGGCTTACTACTTATTTTAGCTTATTTGTCTTTTAGATTAGCTTATTTAGTCTAAAAATTCCAAACAGTTTAGCATTTAAGCTTTATAAGCTACTGTCACCTTTTAAGCTTATTTCTGAGCTTTTTCTTAAGTTTTAAAAGTCTTTTCTTCACAAAAGTTGTTGGGCTACAGCTTATTTATAAGCAGTGAAAAAAGTTTTTAAAAAAACCAAAAAGGGGAAGGTGGAAGTCCAAGGTGAGCAGGGCTCGAACCCTGGACCTCACACCCTCAACCCTTATAACACACACACACTCTACCGCTGCGCCATTGGGACTTTTTCATTAGAGTCCCAAGTGGTTTGGTATTTAACCCCATTTTCATTTCCTTTTTCTTATTACAATTCGTAGCTTATTTTTAGCTTTTTAGAGCTTATTGGATAAGCTGGCTTATCCAGCTTACTTATCCTAGGATCCTTATAACATTTAAGACTTTTGTGCATTCTTTTAGAATTTTCCCATTATGTTTAGTATTTTTAATTAATTTTTCTTTTTAAAATCGTTTTTAATTCATAAAAAATTATAAAAAAGTCAAAAAAATTAATTCTTTTTTAGAAAAATTTCTTTTATCATTTAGCACTTGGGAAAAATAGATTTGCTTTCGTAGGGTTAAAATTTTAGAATTCGAATTTTTAAAG
>BQNB010086986.1:0-23425 GCA_026074375.1 Tanacetum coccineum
CTTTTGCAACAACCGGTTTGTTACAAACTTTGGATTTGCTTTCAATGATTCTTAGGCAATCACGAGACATTTTATCCAAAAATTTACCACCCGTGACGGAATTCAATGAATCTTGATCATTAGAGTTCAAAGCATTATAGAAAGTATCGAGTTGATGTAACTCCGAAAATCCATGATGTGGGCATGCTCGAAGAAGATCATTGAATCGATCCCGTGCCTCGTAGAAAGTTTCATCAAATCGTTGTTGAAATCTCGTGATTTCATTTCGAAGATTTGTTGTTTTGGAATGAATTTTGAAACAAGATCATCCCATGTGAGAATCGATCGAGGGGGTTCTTTTTCAAGCCAAATCTGGGATGCACCCTCGAGGGAAAATGGGAAAAGCATAAGCTTTACCGACGTACTCGGGACGTTCGGGAATTTCATCGTAGAAGTGATCTTATTGAAATAACGGATGTGAGCATGAGGGTCTTCTTTGTCATGTCCGAAGAATTGTTTGTTTTGAACGAGGGTAAGCAAACCGTGCTTAAGCTCAAAGTTGTCCGCGGTAATTTCGGGCACAACGATGGCATCCTCGTAACCCACGGAGGGTGCTTCGAGCAATTGAGCCATAGTACGAGTATCATCCATCGTAACTACGGGAGGAGCCTGATTTTCAATTGGTTCAACAAGATTGAATGATTTAACAAAAGTCGGATTGACTTGTTGTTGTTGACGGTTAGAATTACGAGACTGAGAACGAGTGAGCATGCACTAAAATTTCAAAAGAGAATTTATACTATTTTTTTGGTGTTTCAACAATGTATTCATAATTAATTTTAAATACGGACAATGAGATAAGACACTTAAACCTAATAATCAACTCGCTTCTCGGTAACTCTTTAAAAGAAAAACACACAAAGGAGTTTGTTTAACTTTAGAAGGTGAGCCGTACGTTGCAAGAGACACAAAAGGTAAGTTTTTGATCTTTGGTTCGGGAACTTATTTATGGATAATACTTCAATTAAAAGTATTATTTGTTGGTGTTCTTTTACCAACTTGGTGATTTTTTTTTCTTTTTTTTATGGATAATTGATAGTACAAATTTATATATATATAGTATTAATCCCGTGAAAATTCTTTCCAAATTACTTCTCAAACAAGAGAAATAAAAGGTAAAAATCTCACTAAAGAAAACACAATATGTATATTTTTAACCGGGAAGTATTTTTCTCCTCGGGTCGTGTCCCAACGAAATCGTGAATTGAGATTTGGGAATAAATCGGATTCGAGTTAAGAATGATAAAAGGATTTTTGAACTTTAGATTACACTACGAATTTAATAGCACGAACTAAAAACAATTAACTAGCACGAAATTTAAATGCACGAAAAGTAAAAACGTGAGCTAAAACTGAAATTTAAAATCTAAAGCACTACTTTTAACAAATTTTATACCTAAAAATCACAAATTTAAAAAGAAAATTTTAGGAAAAAGAATTAGAATTTTTTTAACTATTTTTGAATTTTTTATGAATTTCTAAAGTAAAATGAATTAACAAAAATAAACTTTTTCTAAAAATTTATACTAAAATTCTACTTTTATTTTTCAAAAATTCTAGAATTAAAAAGAAAATTTTCACAAAAGGAATTAGAATTTTTCAACTATTTTTCTATTTTCTATGATTTTTTTAAGAAAAAGTAATTACTCAAAATCTATTTTAATTCCTAGAAAATACAAATTAAACTAGAAAAATTAAGAAAAATGCTTTTTAACTACTAAGAATGTGCAGAAATTTAATGGCACAAAATGCCCAATTTTTATAACCTAAATGAACACTAATTTTATCAATTAAAAACTAAACCCTAATTTAATAAAAACTAAATTCAAAAATATTAAATCTATTTTATTTTTCTAAAAGTCTAGGGTAGAAAGTGTAAAGAAAGAAAATAAAGGGTAGGTGGGGTAACTGTCTAGATTTTACACTCTATTGAAAACGGGTAACCCTAAACTATGAAAAATGTACAAAACAGACCTCGCGATTCAGCTTATTTAAAAAGTGAGAATTAGCAAAAACTCAAAACTACAAAGTTGGAGAAGAGCTTATTCTCTACAACTTTAACAAAGACACCTTGAACTTTCATCCACTAGATAAGCTAAAAGTTAACACGATTAACAAGAGATTTTCTTTTGAAAAGTAAAAGGTTCAGTCTTAAAACTGAAATTAAGCTAATCCTTATAAGCTATTTAGCTTATAACTAATCCTTAGAAGCTAAATTTTTGGAAATAAGCTAACCTATAGACCTTGAATAAACCTAGATAAAAGGTTTTTAACAATTACAACTAGAAATGAAAATCAAAAGAAAATAAGCTAGAATCCAGTCTGCTGCTATTCCTCTTTTACAAGAGAATTTAAGCTAGAATAAAAGCTTGAAAATGAAACTTAAGAGATTATTTATACTAAGCTAGTGGAGTACAATGAAAATGCTTAATACTAGATTCTAACTCCTACTTATGAATGCTAAAAAGTCTACTAGAAAAGTAAACAACAATAACAGTGTTAACTGTTGTTGCTGATGCAATTGGTAAGAACCTATATGCAGGCCAAATTCTTAATAGAGACTCATAAACTCACTCATTACATGTATGTAAACCTACATTAACCATAGTTAACCACTAGAATGCCATAGATCACTAAACACTAATTCTACTTTATGCTCTAAAACTGCCCTGGTGCTAAGTCAACTCTTTAAACTCTAAAACTTTAAATTCTAAAATCTAACTTTTAAAATCTGTCTAAAACTTCATAACTATGTTAAACTCAACTATGTAAACTGTTTTAACAAAATTTTGTTGACTTTATTAGTCAAATTCAACTAAAACCAAACACTCCTTAAATCTAATTATCTAAACTAATTTTTTTATCTAAAATCTATTTTAACACTAAAACTATTAAAACCTTTTATCTACTCTCACTTATACTGTCCTAATTAAGCTATTTTAAATCTAAAACCTAAAGCTTATTAACAAAATTAAGCTAGTTTATCAGCTAGGCTATTACACTAATATGACAGAATTTAAAGGAGAAATTGAGATTATACAACTTTTAACTAATGAAAACTTAAAGTAGCTAGAGAATAAGCCTAAACAAACATGTTTGAAGAGAATTGAACTAGAATTAATAGCAATTAGTAAATGACTTAAGCTAAAATTAAGCTGAAATGAAATTAAAAGCAATGAAACCTTGATTTTTTTGTAGTCTCAGTCACAAGCCACTCTTGTTGAGTGAGTGGCTTAAAAATATAAACCTAATGGCTACCTTAGCCTCTAAACCAAGCTTAAAAGCTCAATAAGCTTTTAAGAGCTTATCACTCCTTGTTGCTTCCAAATTGATTAAACTTGAATTCAAATGAACATTTATTGAACACTAATAGACAGAAAACATTATTAAAAAGCTTCTAGTGATTTTAAAACAACTTTAGAACAAGAGAAAATAGAATAAGCTAATTTGAGCTTATTACAAGCTTATTGATCCAAAACAGCTTATTACTTGAAAATTTGAACACAAACTAGATTCAAATTGCTTTATTGATTCGAAATGAAAAGTACAAGAGTAATAACTAAAAGTAAAACTAAAATTGAAAGGATTCAAAAGGAACTTAATTGCTACAGTACACGAATTTGAAAAGTACAAGGAAAATTGAAAAACTCTAAAAACTAACAACTAACTCCTTAAAACTGAAATACAAGCTCTATTTATAGAGGGATGATGATGAGATGATGTAAGCTTCACTCATTCTAAGCCATTGGATCTTTATCGTTTGAATGTAAGCCGTTAGATCCAATTGATGAGGTGTTCAGGCCAATTAGATGTTGACACGTAAGCGCAATGATGTGGAGGTGATTTAATACGAGGTTGGGTGAAGTGTTGAGGAGCGGGGAAGTGATTTTGGCAAAGTTGGGTTTGTAGGGAAATTTGGCGGGAAAGTTTGTTGGAAACGGTTAGGAGTAAAGTTTGCCCGCGTGTGTATTTTGAAACTTTGAGGAAATTGCACAAACAGTCCCTGCGTTTCTTTCTTCATAGTTGTAGTGTAAAATGACTTTCAAAATTTGCACTTCTGGCCCTTGTAGTTGATAACTTCTATTTTCCTTTATAAAAACAACTTTTCTCTTTTTGCAACTTTGGAGTATTGGCATAACTAGTCCCTCTGTTTCTACCTTCCAAATGTAGTGTAAAAGTGAATTCGAAATTGTCATTTCTGGCCCTTGTGGTTTTATAACAAGAGAATGGGCTTTTTGGTTTTGGGCTTTTATTGGACTTTTGTTGTAGAAAGGCCCAAGGGTAGTTTAGTCTTTTCATCTTCCATTGTAAGGGCAAAGTGGTCTTTTTCCTTTAATCTTTTGTCCTTTTCTTCATTTTCTTGTCTTTTCTCTTGTATCAGGCTGATCCGGCTTTGATAACTTTTCTTAAATCTCTCTCTTGTACTTGTCTCTTCCGTTTCTTGTCGGTTTTTGGTCGTTTTTGCTCTTTTTGCCTTTAATATCCTTTCCTGCACATCGAGACACAAAAGCACACATATTTCTATCTTTTGGCATATTTTCTTAGCTTTTATTGGCAAAATCCTAGGTATTTAATATATACAATTTAACACTTATTAAAATTCCCCAAACTAAATGATTGCCGTGTCCTCACGCAATTTTATTAAGTGTACACTTTGTAAACTAACAAGTTTCCAAAATGCCATTGTTTTCAACTTTTATGAATCACCTTTTTTAAACATCTTAAGCTTTTTCTCAATATTTAATCTCATGGAAACACATTAATGGCAATCATTGCAATTTTGTAACTTTTAGGCTCATTGAAATAGGCTACTCCCGATTAATAGAGCACAAAAGAGGAAAATTCCGTCTCCTTGACTGTTTCAAAAGACTAAACAAAGCTATTAAACAAATCATTGTCAATATAAAGTCCAAATGGTTAAGCTTCTTATACTATACAACTTGTGAGAACTTTTCACTCCCCACGAATAAATTAATGATTAAGATGTGTGCTGACTCTTTTTCAACTCAACCATAGATCAAATTTATCTTTATAGTTGAATCCATTTAAGCTCTACACTTACGCCTGCGAGCTTAAATGTTAATAACATAGATAAACCTCGACTCAAAGCTAAAAGAAATTAGGAAACTCTCTCTCCTTTTCTAAGTGATTAAGAAAAATGAAATTTTAACCATCCATTATATTTCAATATACTATATACTATTTTTTTTGCAATAGGAATGTTGTTCTTAATTCTAAAACCCCTACTTAGGCCTTTCCCCAATAGGGATATCGCATCAACAACCGGTGTTCTTAGTTCGAACCCCCACTCCGCTGCTAACGTTTGTGGGTTATCGCGACAACACCTTTTTCCTACAAAGCCTAGAATCCAAAGTCCCTTAGTTGCAATCATCACCTAGGCCGCGCTCCCTAGTGATGAATGCCTACGAACCTTGATTCCACGTACATAGTTTTAATCCTTAGTTGCGACCCCATCCGAGTCTCACTCTCAACATGGATACGCCAACAATTAAAACTATATATAGCTTTTATTATTCTATTTTTGCGAATGCTTCATTGGCACGAAAAATAATGCTTTTGCATTAGAAATGCTTCATTGGCATTCTTTTTATAATTATATTTTTTTATGAATGGAAAATTTTCACTTTAGAAAATCAACTTATAAATTTGAAACCAAAAATCTTACTTACATAATAAATGAATTACTTTCCAAAATGTAAGACTTTTTCTAAAGACATTGGTTGACTTAGTTAAATTAAAAAGAGCACGTATGATTAGGTGTGTTAAGAGCTTGTGGGAGTAAAAAGACACAAATCATTCATATAAGCTTTAGGTTTTCCAAATAAACCTTGCTTAAGCAAATACACTTATATTTAACTACATCATCTCTTGTTCTTCACATTTTAAAATCCAATGCAATAGGATTTGTGAAAGCTTAGCCCCACAAAAGGTAGGTTAAAGAACTAGCTAGGGCATTTTCACCCGGTCAAGTCAAAATTAACTCCTATTTCTCACCAACGGATTACCAAAAAGTGGTGTTTTTTCCCCAAACTAAGCTTCTATTGAGCTTCTCTTGTAAGCAAAAATTTAAAAATTTTCACTTTTTTCACAAAAAGGATAATTCAAAAAGATTCAAACAAGGTTGCGTGAAGTGCAAGTCAATATCGAAGATACAATTCCCCAAACAAAATGAAACATTGTCCTCAAAGTTTAAAAAGAAGAGGTCAAAAGGAATCTAAACAAAATTCTAAGTCATGCAAAAGAATAGATGTTAGTTCGATAAGACAAGGATAAAAGATTTCCCACTTTATAAGAGAAATTGGAGACCATCAATGAAATTGTGGGCAATTGAATTGTTCCTTACAAAATTTTGAAACCATGAATCTTCCAAAATCCGAAAAACCTAAGACAAACATCACAAACACCCAACAAGAACGAAAAAGAACAACTTCCCTCTCATTATTCGCATTGTTTAGGCTCAAAAACGACTTAAAACGGCTAATATATATATCTATATGTTAACCAAGTACCAGCTATACTCGCCCCCAATTAATTTGTCCATGGGGAAACAAAGAAAAATATAAAAAGATAAAAGGATAACATGGGGTGCCTCCCACGAAGCGCTTGTTTAATCAAGAGTCCCCTACTTGACTCAATCCAAACAAGGTTTCATTATGAGGATACTAGTAGGGATAAGAAATTCCAAGATTGAAACCTCCCCAAAACTAAGTATGAAAGATTATACCATAGCAGTTTGATCCAGGGTTTCAAAGAAACTTTTAGAATAAAAGTTTCAAGAGAGAAAAAGTGACCCGGACAATGCTTTGTAACATTAAGTTCCTATTAAGGGTGGGTGGAGTGGGTCAAAAACATCAAGAGTCAAAAGAGATTTAGATGGTGCTAACTCTTTTGAACTCTTATCCTTAAAAGCATCTTTTTCAAAAGATTTCTCATGAAATGTTATCCCCGGGTCAAATATCTTTCCCTGAATGTTCATGGGGAATATCATATCCACGAGATTAAAATCCTCATAAAACACATAATCACTCTCTCTCTATATCTCTATAAGAGGTAGTCTCAAAATGGTTAAGTATTTCAATATCGGGATGAAAAACTTGTAACTCTTTTTTGGACTTAGGTTCATCTTTTGTTTCAAAATCCTCTTTAGTTTTTCTTTCCAAAGATTCAACCTTTTTATCATTCATTTCAAAGAAATTCTCATCTTCAAGTAAACCATCTAAGAAAGCAATTTCCTCTTCCTCATTATCATGAACTCCCAAAACATTTTCATTATCACTTTTGAAACTATCTTGATTAATCTCCATCATTATCTTTTACAAACTCATTTGTTGCCCATTTTCTAACACAATTCCCAATGGGGGAAAAGAAAGACACAATGGTTTTAACATCAAGATTCTTCTCTCCTCCAACTTCCTTTTTTTTCAAAGAAGATGATGGAGTTTGAAAATCACAAGTGTTACTTTCCCTTTTCAAAATTCCCCCCCCCCCCTCATTCTTTTCCAAAACTTCTTTGTTTTTTCTCAAAAGTTAAGTCCTTTCTTTAATGGTAAGACAAATAGAGGAAATTTCTCGTGAGGTATCAGAATTAATTTTCAGGAGAAATTTGTCCTAAGATACGCTCAATAGAAACTAATTTCCTCCGTGTCTTCAAAAAGGAGGGTTCAAATAACTCTAAGAGTTTTTTTCCTTATTGACCTCCTCCTAAGAATTGACTCGTCATTTCTAGAGGGAAAATCATCTTTTTTCTCAAAGAGAGGGTTTGAAAAAGTCTTGAAACTTTGAAAATCATCACAAAAAGGAAATCACACTCTTTTCCAGAATTTTGTACTTCTGGAATTGGAATAGATCTACTTTGACTAATTCTTTGTTGAGAATAAGTTAAAATCCTCATGCCCCCATTTTGAAAGAGTCCTCAAGATTATTGTTAGGAAGATGTGAGAAATTGCACCTACGGAACAATTTGAGGTGAATCAATAACTCTTCCTTGGGTGATGATTCTAAAATTCTCTAATTTTGTAAAACAAACCTTCTTCTAGCAACTGGTCAGATTTGTCTAACTTTCTTCCTTTTGTTTGATAATTTCTCCCACAAGAGAGTCAAACTCTTCAACAATAGTAGATGTGGGAGAAGAAGAATCATTACTCTCAGGTTCACAAACATCTTTGAACCGGTCATCATAAATGTCCATCATGTGGATTGACTCTTTGTCTTGACTACCGTCCGGTTTAAAAACTATCCTTTCCATACCATCCCTTATCACTAGCTCTTCCCCGTGGACGTCAATTAAGACCCGTGCGGTCCTTAAGAAAGGCCTACCAAGTATCAAAGGTACTCGGTAGTTGACCTCATAATCGACTACCACGAAGTCAGCGGGAAAAGAAAAATGTCCAACCTTTACAAGTACATCCTCTGCTATGCCGGTTGGAATGGCTAATGAACCATTAGCAAGCTCGAGGGTCATTTTGGTTGTGACAAGCTCAGGTAGCTTAAGCTTTTGATAAAACCCTAATGGCATGAGGTTAATGCTGGCCCCTAAGTCAGCTAGGGCCATACATTTACTCATTTTGGTAAAGTCACATGGTATAAGGAAACGCCCGGGATCACCCAACTTCTCAGGAAGTTTCTTCATGATCACCGCCGAACAATTCTCGGTCAAAGGTGTGTTAGCTACTTCTAAAAGTTTTTCTTTGTTAGAAAGAAGAGCTTTCATCATTTGAGAATACTTTGGCATGAGAACTAAGGCTTCAGCTAAACTTATGTTGAAATGCAGCTTTTGAAACATCTCTAGAAACTTATGAAGCTGCATATCATTTTTCTCCTTTTGTTTTTGAGCTTTCATCCTTTGAGGATATGGAAGGTGGGTCTTTTTAGAAGGTTCTTTTGAAGGTGGAGAATTATTAACTTGAGCAGAAGAAGGCTCAGGAGAAATTGGACTGCTAACCGGCTTAACCGGATCATGAGATTTTTGGATAACTGGAGGCTGGATGTCTTTGGTGCTCGGTAGCACCTTATCCTTGGTCACCTCGGTTTCCTTCTCAGTCAAAGATTCATTCTCATCAAAGAGAGGAGGAGGAATTGGTGGCACCGGTGTGTAAGAAAGTCCGCTTCGAGTCGTAATGGCTCTAGCTTCACACCTTGGATTTGTGATAGTATTACTAGGTAAAGTTCCTGAACCCGATGCATTGTTATTTCCCATTTGCTTTTGAAACATGTTAAGCATCATATTTTGAAAATCTTGTTGTTCCCTTTTGAAATCATTCAAATTCTTTTGCAAATTATTCAAAGTAACATCATTTGCTTTTGTGTAAGCCTCAAATCTAGCATAAGTCACCGGAACTTGTGTACTCGGGGCTTGATAAGCTTGAGCTTGTTGTGTTAAGCCCGAGTTAGCTCCATGGTTAACTTGGTTGGTTTGGTTCACATTCCTAGTTCCATTATACCCTTGGTTCCCATTGTATCCTTGGTTAGGTCTAGAAGCTTGGGGATTGGGTTGAGAAAAGCCTGGTGGTCTTATTTGGTTTGCTAAGTTGGGAGGACGGTATCCGGAATTTCCATTTTGAACAAAGTTACCGACCGAAGCGGTTTGTTGAAATTGTTGGAAATTATCATGATAAACCGGATACTCATAACCTCCTCTAGTCATTGGGCACACATTAAAACTATGATTACTACCACAAGTAGTACACCTTTCCTCCACCGCTTTAATCGGAACGGGAGTAGGCACAAGAGCTTTCATCATATTTTTCATCTCATTCATTTCATTCCTAAAAGTCAAAGTCATCTTATCCTCTAATGCCGCTGCCATTTGTTGGAATTCGAAGTTAGATGATGAAGAAGTAGAAGAAGATGGAGGAGCATTCGTACTCACTCGCATCACGGCGTTCCGTGAACATCTAACTTTGGCTTTATTCTCTATGATTTGTAATCCTTCGGTTGGACTTTTGTAGAGAAAATTGCCACCGGCAGCGGAATTAAGAGAATCTTGATCATTATAGCTCAACGAATTATAGAATGTGTCTAATTGGTGCATGAGCGAAAACCCGTGATGAGGACACTTCCTTAGAAGTTCCTTGAAACGCTCCCAAGCTTCGGAAAAAGATTCTTGAGCAATTTGTCGAAAATTTGTAATTTCGTTCCGAAGATTGGTAGTCTTAGAAGGTGGAAAGAAGAAATTGATGAACTTAGACACTAAGTCATCCCATGTAAGAATAGAGTTCGGGGGTTCTTTGTCAAGCCATGTTTTGGCAACCCCGTCAAGAGAAAATGGAAAGAGAAGAAGTTTGATGGTGGTGTTAGGTACATCCGGGTACCTTTGATTATTAGTTATGCTCTCAAAATGACGAATATGAGCATGAGGCTCCTCATCATTACCTCCTCGAAAAATTCGATTTTGAACAAGATTAATGAGAGAGGATTTTAGTTCAAAATTTTGAGCATTGATGGGTGGTACAACTATAGCACTTTCAAACCCCCCGGTGGGAGCTTGAAGTTGCTCGGCCATAGGTCGGTCATCGGCCATTGGAATCGGATCCGGAATGAGAGGGATTGCCTCTTGTTGTTGTCGAGAACGTCGACGATTACGTCTTCTCGGAATTGTGTATTCCAAGGAAGAACGAGTGCGCATGCACTAGTGAAAATAATAAAAAGAAGAATTTGGGATTAAGAAGATTATTTTTGGGGAAATTTACAATTTTTAGTATTTATTAGGAAGGAAAACAAAAAGAAAAATATTTTTGGCAACCGTTAATTACAAGCTTCACGATAAGTCTCCAAGATTACGCACAAGTGAGCGGAAAGGCTTAGCGAGCCGCAATGACTTCTTAGCAAGTAGCTATCACCTTTCCTTATACTCACCTTATAGTTTGTAAACTCGAAGGTCCGTCGTACCTCGCGAGTAACTCACGATTAATTTTGTTGTTTATTGGAATGGTTTAAGATGGATAGCTAGTATCCAAATATGTTTATTTTATTTTTGTATTTTAACTAAAAAAAAATTGATATTTTTTTTTTATTTTTTTTCTTTTGGTGCTACTAATTCGATAGGAATCGAATTAATGAACGTTTTGTATTTTTATATAATATATACAAAAATAGCAAAGTAACTTCCAAAAAGGAAGAGTCTTCAAAACTCTACTTCAACGAATATCCTCAAAAATCGTTCACGTCTTCCCCGGCAGCGGCGCCAAAATTTGGTACGTGTGTAAGCACTAGTCAAATTTATATATGTATAGTATAAATCCCGTGACAATTCTTTCCAAATTACTTCTCAAACAAGAGAACATAAAAGGGTAAAATCTCACTTAAGAAAACACAATACGTATATTTTTAACCGGGAAGTATTTTCTTCTCGGGTCGTATCCCAACGAAGTCGTGAATTGAAATTCGGGAATAATTCGGAGTCGAGTCAAGAATGGATAAAGGATTTTTGAATTTTGAATTACACTACGAATATAATAGCTCAATTAAACTATAAAAACGATTAAAGAATTAAAAAACGGTTAACTAATACGTATAATTAAAAAAGTGAAATAAAATATGAGCTAAAACTAGATTTAAAATCGAAGCACTAATACTTAACAAACTTTATCCTAAATATCACAAAATTAAAAAAGAACTTTTAGGAATAAAGGGAATTAGAATTTTGTAAGTATTTTTCGAATATTTTATGTATTTTTAAAGAAAATGACATTACTAATAATAAACTTTTTACTAAAAATTAACACTTAAAATCTATTCTATTTTTCATAAATTCTAGATGAAAAAGAAAATTATTTCATAAAAGAATTAGATTTTTCACTATATTTTTTATTTTCTATGAATTCTAAAGAAAAAGAAAATTAATTTAAAAACTATTAAATTCTAGAAAATACAAATTATTAAATATGGAAAGAATAAAGAAAAATGATATTTAACTACTAAAAAATGTGCAGAAAAAACTAATGATATAAAAATGCCCAATTTTTTCTAATCAATGAAGCCTAATTTTGCTTATTTAAAAAACATAAAACCCTAAGTTTTATTAAAACCTAATCTTTAAAATAATTTATTGACCTATTTTTATTATCCAAAGAGAAACTGGGTTGGAAATTGCAAAAGACGAAAGTAAAGGGTAGGCGGGGAAATTAAAAGAAATTTACACTATAGTGAAAACAGAAACCCTTAACTATTGAGAAAATACCAAACAGACCCTACGACTTAAACAAAATTTAGCTTATTACAAAAGTGAAATAAGCAAAAATACTTTAAAAACAGAAAGATACCACCTGAGCTTTTATTACTACAACTTTAATAAAAGCACTTTTGGACAGTTTTAACTACTGATATAAGCAGAAATTCAGCTTTTTAAACTGTGCTACAGTAACTATGATGTTTCTTAGAAATTCTAACTTTTCTAAACTTTGGCTTATTCCTAGCTTAATACTCAATGAAAATAAAAACCAAAAGAAACTACAAGAAGCTTATGATGTGTACTAAAGATTTCTAAAAAGAAATAAGCCAAAAGAAAACTAGAAAAACAAGAAATTTGCTCTTAAAAAGTGAAGGTACAGGTTTGATTACTGTCCTTAAGCAATTCCTAATAAGCTAAATAGCTCAAATCTAAATCCTAGCCAACTGGAATTTTGAAAATAAGCTCTACTATGAATATAGAAGAAACCTAGATAAAAGGATTTTGGAATAAACAACTAGAAAATAGAGATTTAGTCTAGAACACTTAATCAACTAAAATAAGATTTTATCTAGAAAAGCTAATTTTGACAGCTAATTAAATCTATCCTAAATAAGCAATAAGAAGAACTTTTTAGCTAAAAGGCAAGATCTACATTCAAACTAACTAAGCTTCAAAACTCAGATTCTAACTACTACTAATTAGTGCTTAAAAGTGATTCCAAAAGAGTCCTTGAAATCTCAGCTACTGCTAATACAACTTTTGCAGGAAAATAAAGACTAGTCTAAAGCTTAGAAATGAAACTTAAAAGATAATCTATATAAAGCTAATGGAGTACTACTAAATTGCTTAAGTCTAAGTTCTTATTTCCTACTTACAAGTTCTAAAAGGTAGCTAGAAAAATGATGAGAATCAGCAGTGGTAACTGAGTTACCACTGCTAATGTAAAACCTAAAAATCTCAACAAATGTGAAATTACCAAAATACCCCTAATGCAAGAAAAATTCATTAAAGCATGAATAAAAATTCATTATTTAAATTTGTTAAAAATTATAAGATAATAAACCAATATTTACAGCAATTATGAAAAATGTTTTGATGTAAGGGATTAAAAAATGTCTCTTTATGTATATAGACTCAATGAGAATAATTATATTTAAATCCTTTTATAGGTATTATGACAGCAAATTTATTTATGTAGTTTAATTCCCTTATACATTACAAAATTAATTAAATAAAATGTGGATACAATATAAAATAATTATGATAACTCGACAATTAAATCTGATGTGTTAAAAAACATATTTTAAAGCCTTCTAGGACTCGGCCAAATAAGTTATCACATATCTTTATTTTATTTTTAATTTGTTAAATCATTAAAAAAACAAATCGCACCAAACCCTAAAAATACCAAAGTGATTGTGGCAAACGAATTCTCCATAGGCAAGGGACGAATTTTTCCAAGATCATTTGAAGTCTAAGGATTGTGGGAAAAATAGGGGGAAGCTTGGAAGTGATGATTCGATTTTTTGGGAATCGTTTTGGGTTCGAAAAGATTATACGAGTTCATAAAATCATAAAATCTCAAAGGCCATCAAGGTTAATTTTTCTATCTTATGTTTCATCTTATTGAATTTTATAAACCTGAGAAAAATGTCCATGCACTTTATTTGGATTTTATAAATTGAAACATATTTAAAACCCCAATTTAGAAATGAAAATGAAATCGGTATATAAAATATTGGTAAAATTTATTTTATATTTTTCTGAGGTTGTTCATATCTCATATAACTCAAAAAAATTTTTGGAATAATTTATACATGATTCGAATGATTATTGGAGATTTAATGGTGATTACCGAATTCAAAAATAGAGGAAAAGGGAAAGAAATGGTTAAATGAAATTAGGGTTTGGGTTTGTTATTTTGTCCAGTGTTAATTAATGCCAATGATTGGTAATTAATTATGTTTGTGATTGGGGAAAATTTGATTAAGGTTTTGTGAATTAATATGTTAGTCCGCTCGCGCTGGCGCGCTCGCAAAAGGTATAAGATACTTGTTATGTAATTTCTGAAACTATGGGGTCTATTTTTATACATGTTATTTCTACTTGTATTTTGTGTATAAAATAAGTTGGGGGGTATAAAATGTCATTTTGATTTATTTTGGATTTAAAATGGTTTAATTTATATATTAGTGTAATTAGAAAGTAATTAATGAAAAGTAGAGGGACCTAAAATTGTAAATTCTGAAAAGTATTAAGGTTGGTGAGTATTTTATGTATAATGTATGATTTTGTCATATTTGAATCTTTAAGGGCTTCTTGTTTGGTAATTATGGATAATTAAAGATATTGGTAAGTAATTAATAAAACCAAAGGTCTAACTATAATCTGTAATTATGTAAAATTAAGGGTTTGACATGTAAATGCATAATATGGAAGTATAATCTGAAGAAATTAAGAACTTTGATATTTACACTTTTAACTTGATATTTGTTGATTTTGCATATCTAAACCCTAAATTATGGAAAGTTGTCATATTTTACCCTAAACTTGTAAGGTTGGGGCATATAAGTCCCTAAGCTATTTAAATACTTTTTAGAATCTCAAATGATGAATATTACTAAAAATGGAAAGTTTCTAAAAATTAGATAGTTTACTAAAAATGGAAAAGTTTCTAAGAGGAAATGTTTCTAAAAATAGAAGTTATAATTAAATGAATGGTTTATAACTCGGAATTATCATTTCGCTTAGGTTCGGTCAAGAGGTTGAGTGATTCTGTTATTCCTGTGGTGTTTCTTTGATTTTGCTTGCTTCGGAATAAGGTACAGTTTTTCTGAAGCTTATCGTTAAGGTTGTCTATGACCATATTTCCCTCTCTATCTGTGATTACTTATGCGATCTGCTACATTTGCTCTGAGCCTTTTATTTTGGCTTTCTTATATGATCTGTTATTATGTTCCATTTGAACCCTGCTATGCTATCCCTTGATATTTGAACCTTTGATATTTGAACCTTTGATATTGAACCTTTGCTATGATCCCTTTGATATTTGAACCTTTGATATTGAACCTTTGCTATGATCCCTTTGAAATGAACTTTGATATGACTTTGCTTTGAACCCTTCAGTTTGAGAACCAAGCCACTATTTGTTTCCTAGCCATGAAGGTAACATGGCCGTGTCATTGATGCACCTTTGGCATGACTCATGTGTGAGTGAGTGATTTCTCGCACCGTCCCCCATTTGATATTATATGCGCATTATGAAGACTATTATTTGTTTAAGGGGCGTATGGATGCATCCTAGATTTGTTTTGTATTCGATGGATTATGACATTATGATATTTGGATATTTGGTGACTGATGATTGGGATGCTCAATCCACGTCTTTCACAACAGGACTTTGGGAGCTCTCTGACTCATGGGTCACTTTGATATGATTAGTTTGGGCTTGGTGATTGAACTTAACAAATTTGAATTTTTTTCTTGATTCATCTTACCTACCCTATGATTTGATATTCTGATTTGTTTACCTTATATTTGTATCCCTTTGATCATGTGTTGTGAATACTTTGTATCATTGTATCATACCCTTTGATTTCCGTTATCCTTTTTGCATTCGTTTGTCATTACTATTTGTTCATGGGCGTGTTTGTAAGCTCAGCACCGAGTCATCTTTTTCTTTCCTGTGGGAGGTATTAAAGCTAGGAGCTGGGGTTGCTTTTGGCGTTATGAGTGGCTGAGTGTTGGATACCCTAGAGTTCTTACCTTTGATATACGAATTGTTTCCTTCAAGACATTTGTTATTTCGTTTGGATATGTTTATCCTTTGAGAACTTATGTACCTTAAGTCATGTTGACTTATTTCCTTTGGTTATTTATTAAGACTTCCGCTGTTTATGCTTGTGTTATGATTGTGTATGCTTTTGATGTCACACCATATTTGTAATACTTCTACCCTTCTGGGTCGGGGCGTTATAGCTAATGCTGATGTGTTTGACAAATTCTTAAATGCAGGCTAAGACTCTAAGTTTAGAACTCATAAACTGACTATCTAAATGTTTCTAAGCTTACATTAGCCCAAATTGAACACTAAAATGCTGTTAGAGACTTAACTCCAAAATTACTTAACACTTTAAGTTGTCCTGGTGCTAGCAATAGCTTCTTAAGCTTTAAATTTTGAAAATCTACAATCTAACTTTCAAATCCTTTTTAAAACTTGAAAACTTTGAAAATCTCATCTATATAAAGTATTTTGACAATATCTTGTTGACTTTTAAAGTCAAAAACACCTTATCCCAAACACTACTTAACTAATACTGTCCTAACTGAATTTTATTTGAAATCTATTTTAAAACTAAAACTGCTAAATCCTTTTATCTACTCAGTCTTAGACTCAACTAATTAAGCTATCTAAACAATAAAATCTAAGGCTTATGTTCTAAAAAACACTAGTTACTCAGCTAAGTATTTAACACTAGTAAGAACAGATTCAACTAAGAGGATTATTTAGCTAGAATTAGTAATGGAAAATTAAAAACAGATAAAACTAATGATCAACTAAACAAACTTTAATAAGGAATAAGCACAACTGAATTCACAATAAGCATCTAGAATAGGCTTCAAATGCTAAAATGAAAAATAGAGAGTGAAACCTGAATTTTTTTGTAATCTTCATGGACCACTAGGCCACTCCTGTTGAGTGAATGACCTTAAAAATCAATGTCCTAATGGCTCCTAGCCTCTAGACCAAGAGCACTTAGCTCAATAAGCTTCTTTGAGCTTATTCTTCCAAAAGCTTCCAATTTCGAATGAATTAACTCAAGTAATCATTACATTTGATTTGAATGAACAAATTAAGTAATTTGACTGACTTTTAAACTAACTTTGACTTAAAATGAACTTGTTAACTTGTATAAGCTACAATGAGCTTATTAAGAGCTTATTATGTAAAATCAGCTTATCACATGAGATTTAAGAAGAATTAAGAACACTACTGATTTTTATTTCTTATAAACTGAAAGTACAAGTGAAAGTAGGTAGAGTACAAGTGATGAAATGCTTTTAACTTTGAATGAAACAAATTGTTTACAAAACGTGAACAGTAAAGCTTAAAACTGAAAATTAACTAACTACTAAACTAAAACTTGGAACTCTAAACAGTTGTCCTATCTTGTCTATATATAGGGACTTGAAGAAGAAGAGAAGAGGATGAAGCTTCATTCTTTTCTTAGCCGTTGGATCCAATTTGAAGACATTATAGCCGTTAGATGTTACTTGCCACGTGTCTGAGCCAATGAGAAGCTGCCACATCACTTAATTGACGTGGCGAAGGACTTTGATTGGTGGGTTTGTAGTTGGGAAAAACGGGAAAGGGACTTGGGAAGGTTGGGTTTGTTCGAGCTTATTGGCGGGAAAAATGGTTATAAGGTTGTTAGAAAGAAAAGCTATCCCGCGTTTGTGTTTGAAAGTTTGGGATTATTGCATAACAAGCCCTTGTGTTTCTTTTCCAAAGTGTAGTATATAAGTGAGTTTGAGAATTGGCATTTCTGGCCCTTGTAGTTTTTAAAACAGGAAATGGCTTTGATATCTTTCTTCATGTCTTCACTTGATCACTTGTTTTTTTCCGTTTCTTGTCGGTTTTGGTCGTTTTTGCTCACTTTTGTCTCATTTGTCTTTAATTCCTGCACACATGCATTAAACACACAAATACACATATCTTTTGGCATTTTTGGTCATTTTTGCAAGTTTTTACGGGATTTAAACATGTATAATTAAACATCATCAGTAAGCAAGTAAAATTTTTTGTAAAGATAGTCGCGTAACGCTTAAGTAGTAGAAATCAATAAGTTTACTTAGTAAAATGAGCATATATTCTCACCCCAAAAATAGTTTATGAAAACCATTAAAAGAGAAAAGGTGAGGCTATGAACTCACTGAGAAGCAATGAAGTATCGAACGAGAAATTCAACATAGAAAGAACGGCGACAACGTCTCACACGCGACAATCACAATGAAATAGCTAGAAAAATAACGCAATCAAACCCTCTTAGGTTTTGATTGTGGCCGAACCCCACAAGAACCAAAACAATGATCCCGACTTGATTTTGTTACTCCAATCTTTGATTACACACTAAATTTTAAACCCTTGTTACTCCATTTATCTTCAATTAGATCAAACCCTTAACAATTGAAAATCAAGAACTTAATAGAAGTTCTTGCATGGTTGATTTTATTAGAAAAGAATGATGGGGATTAATATTGAAATGATTTGGGAGTGATTAATTAGATTTTGTTTGAAGGTTTTTGGTGTTTTTGGGTTGTCTGTGTCGAACACAGAGAGGGAGGGAGAAGCAATGTTTTTGCTATGTGTATTACTATGTTGGAGTGAAAGAATAAATTATGTCGACATATATTTTATATAAATAAGTCCCTAGGATTTTTTATAAAAACAAATGGGTTGGTTTGTTTGGGCTTATGGCTAAGCTATGGGCTTAGTTTATATATATATATATATATATATTAATTGTACCGCATTATTTAGTGCTAGTAAGTTTTAGTTAAAGTGTTATAAGATGTAAAAATAAAATTTTGACACGGTTAAGGCAAAAACGCGGGAAAAGTCGGGAAAACACTAAAATAAAAATAATTAAGCTTCCGAATCTAAAATATGGAATTATTGATTTCTCAAAACGCTTAACGGATAGATATCCTAAGCACGACACGCAAATAACTAAAAATGATGATTTTTACCAACAAAATTTTTATTCATGACAAAAATAGGAATGGAGTCGAGATTTAATATTGACCGTAAAATACGAGAGGTTACAGGTTGCACAAGAGAAATGCACTGTTAGACTCAAGACTTACGAAGAATTATCAGACAAAGAAAACCTTCAAGCTGATTGTGATCTCAAGGCTACTAAAATTGTTCTTCAAGGTCTTTCACCAGATGTCTACGCTCTCGTCAATCATCACAAAATTGCCAAAGACATTTGGGACAGAGTTAAGCTGCTTATGTAAGGCACATCATTGTCAAAGCAAGAATGTGAGTGTAAGTTGTATGACAAGTTTGATAAGTTCTCTTACGTGAAAGGTGAAACACTGCATCAGTATTACTTATGGTTTGCTCAACTTATCAATGACATAAACATCATTCAAATGATAATGCAACCAGTTCAAGTGAATACTAAGTTTCTGAACAGCCTTCCACCAGAGTGGGGTAAATTTATGACTGATGTTAAGTTAGCAAGGGATTTACATACGTCAAACTATGATCAACTTTATGCTTATCTTGAACAATACGAGGTACATGCTAATGAGGCTCGCTTAATGCGTGAAAGATTTCCAGGCCCACTTTCCTTAGTTGCCAACTATCATCCACAACCGTCTCACTTCAATAACTATCATTCTCAATACATCACTCTTCAGTATCCACAATAGTTTCTCCTACTAATCTAAATTTGTTCTCTTACTCCACACACAGTCAAACCCTTATGGAGCACCTCATCATCCACAACAATACCCAACTACATATCCAACTAACCTTAGCTACACTCAACCCTTTGTTACTCAAAATGCATATCCACCTCTGACAATTGCACACCAACCACAAGCTGAGTTTCCCCAACTAGACTCAGGTCTTGCTGTACCAACATTTCTTCCTTATGATGACCTAATTGCTTGTATGAACAAAGCAATAGCATTCTTGTCAGCTGTATTTTCACCATGTTATCCCTCAACCAACAAACAACTCGAATCTTCTTCCAATCCAAGGAATCAAGCCACCATTCAAGATGGTAGAGTCACCGTTCAGCAAGTTCAAGGAAGACAAGGACAGAATGTTGTCGGTTCGGGATCACAAAGGAATGCTTCAGGTTCATGGGGGGAATACATTAAGTCAAGCAAAGCTTATCAAGTGTTATAATTGTCAAGGTGAAGGGCACATGGCTCGACAGTGTACTCAGCCAAAGAGAAGAAGGGATGTAGAATGGTTTAAGGAAAAGGTATTGCTTTTTCAAGCACAAGCTGAGGGTAAAGAATTAGATGAGGAGCAGTTAGCATTTCTAGCAGATCCTGGAGTTGCAAATGATCAAGTTGTTTAGTTAATCACACATGTGTGTGTGTGTGGCTTTCTAGACGGATGATCTGATCGCTTATGATTATGATTGTGTTGATATTATCTTCTGCAAAGCGGGGTTATTATGGTCTATTTCTCAAGTTGTGTTCAAATATTCTTTTGACGGGTATCGTACTATGACTACTTTGCTAAATTGATTATGATGATTCAAAGTGTGCAGGAATAGGAAATTGTTGCGGTATTCTGAACATTTACCTATTATCGAGTATCCAGATAATGAGATAATAAGTAATAATAATATCATTCCTTATTCTCAGTATCTGGAAGAAATGCAACATGTGATTGTTCAAAATACAAATACTTTTGCACAACAAAATTCCATGATAATATCTATGTTTGAACAAATGTCTAATCATGAAACTAATTAGGACAAGGCTAATAACGAAAATAAGATTGTTAATGAATCCTTAACCGTTGAGCTTGAAAGATATAAGGAACGAGTCAAAATTCTTGAACAAAGATTTAATGTTGATTTAAGTAGTCATGAAAAGTTTATTGATTCACAAATGGATGACATGATTCGAATGAAAAATACAAAGTTTGCTGCATTTAAAATGGAGATTGATACACTTAAACAGACTCTTTCTAAACATGTCAAAGAAAACGAATCCTGATTAATAACCCTTGATGGTTTTAAAACGGAATTCAAACAAAGAGAATATAAATCTATTGACAAAGAGATTGTTTTAGAAATAAGAATAAAGAATTGGAAAACATTGTCTGTAAGTTATATCAATCTACGCAAGCTATGCGCATGTTAACAAAGCCACATGTTTTTATGATAACACACATAAACAAGCCCTTGGATATTAAAATCCCTTTTATCTAAAAAGAGCTCAGCGGATTAAGCCAACCTTGTATGATGGTAATGTGCTATCTAAAATACATGATGTTATTCATGTGGTTGATGAAGAAGAGACTTTAATTTTAGCTGAAGAGAGTCGATTAAAAATGGTTGAAAAAACAATATGATCCAATTATTTTATAAAAAAAAAAAAACACTTAAAAACCTACACCTTATTATAGAAAATAAGCAACTTTCTCTCCTAGCTATTAAATTTAAAATGACAGAACTTAAGCTTAAATAAGTTCTAGGTAATTCTAGCTAAACTCAACTAGAAATTATATTGAATATCTAAACTAACTAACACTATTAAACAGAATTAAGCACATACAAAGGGATAAAGCTACATGAAATAAAGCTAAAAAATTGATGACATGAAATATAGAATAAGAAAACCTGAGTTTTTAGAAGTCTCAGACCTAGCCACTCTCTCTGAATGAGTGGCTTAAAAATGTAAACCTAATGGCTACCTAGCCTCTAAACCAATGAGCTTAAAGCTCAATAAGCTGACTTGAGCTTATTTGACCAACGTTTGACTATATATGACAATCTTCAATTAATAAAAAACAAAAATAAAAAAAATATAAAAAAAAAAAATTAAAAAAAAAAACGAAATTCAAATTACAAGGAATATTAAAAACCAATGAAAGTAAATGAAATAGTAAATGAAAGAAATGGTTCAAATTAATCTCTAAAACAGGAGAAAATGGACAAGAAAAAATGAAGCTACAATAATCACTAAATTGAAAAGTGAACAGTAAACGTAGACTTTAAAAAGAAAATTACAAAGAAAAATTGAACTAACTCTCAAACTAACTCTAACTCTAAATGCTTGGGCTTCTATTTATAGAGAGAGATGACAAGAGTGATGAGAGCTTCACTCATTCTAAGCCATTGGATCTTTTTAAACTCGAATCTAAGCCGTTGATGATGATCGATGAGGTGTTCGGGCCAATAGGCTGTTGACACGTGGCCGAAGTGATGTGGCAATGAATTAATACGAGGTTAGATGAGCTTGGGAAGAAACAGGATAGATTTGGGCAAATTGGGTTTGTTACGAAATTGGGCGGGAAAAGCTGTTGGGAGCGGTTATAGAAATTTGACCCGCGTCTTGTTTTGAATGTTTGGAGAAATAGCAAAAGTAGTCCTTCTGTTTCTATATCCACCATTGTAGTGTAAAAGAACTTTCGAAGTTGACATAACAGGCCCCTCAAGTATTGTGAACAAAGAAGTGAGTTCGATATTGTTCTTATGTTTGGGCATATGGTATCCGGGTATGGAAAGAATTGGCCCAAGGCATTTTAGTCATTTCCTATCACATTCCAAGGGTATAATTGTCATTTCCTTGAAGGGTAAGAATGTCTTTTCATAATGTAAACCTTTTTTTTACTTTTTCTTGGCCTTTGACTTTTCTTTGGTGTCGGGCTGATCCGGCTTTGATATTTTTTTCCTCTTGTCTTCACTTGTACTTGTCTCTTCCGTTTCTTGTTGGTTTTGACTGATTTTGCTCACTTTTGTCTTTACATATCCAATCCTGCACAATAGACACAAAAGCACACAAATTTCTATCCTTTTGGCATTATTTGGCTTTTATTTGGCAAAATCCCGGGTATTTAATATATACAATTAAGCATTTATCAATATGCTAAGTAGTTACTATTGCTAGTACAAAGTTAAGACTGCTCAACTGAAATTAATGCTGCTAGTGAAAATATGCTTGAAGTTACTACTGCTAGTGAATGTCAAGTTAATGCTGCTAGTTAGTACCGCTTATATGATTTGTATTAGTTGTTTATAGAAAATATTTTAGATACTTAGGAAAGTATTGTAAGTCGATTAGGACTCCTTGGTGTATAAAAGGAGGTCATAGGGCATAGAGTTTTATACACAATTAGACGTATAATTCATAGCTTCAAGGTCTTTGTAACCCCAATACTTTGAGAGTATTCGTATTATTATCATTAACATTATTGAAGCTTGTTTGTTGAATTATATGTTCATAGAATTACTGTTTCATTGATAGTTCTTCTTAATAATAAAGATTAGATTCCGCATAATCTTTAATACATTCAAACAAAGTTTCTACGATAGTTGTGTTAGATTTATCTAATATAACTAAACCTTAAAAAAGCTTAAGGAATTCGATCTATTGAAGTGGGATCAACAAGTGGTATCAAAGCTTGTTAAAAAGCTTTGAAAGAGAATAACCTATTTT
>BQNB010086987.1:0-26179 GCA_026074375.1 Tanacetum coccineum
CGTGACCTATAGAAGAGAAACAAAGAAGTGTGCTAGAGTTTAAGGTTTCCTAACCTTAAACTAATCATACACTAGCCTTAAACTAACTATGGTAAGTTGTTGATTAAGGGTACATGTTGTAAGAGTATGTAAGACTTTGTAAAAGATCCTCATAATCCCTAAGAAATTTAGACGCCTAAGATTAAGTTTAGGGTACTAATGATTTGACAATTTCTAGTTATATGGGATAATGGTGTACTTAAGGTGGTTAATAACCATAGTATACAAAGTTTGTCTCATGTTAATGTTACTACATAACATAACCGGCCCTTGTAGGCTTAATGACACAAAAATTGTATAATTTTTGTTTTAGGGAATAAAAGTGGGTATTGGTTTAAGTCTAGATGAGTTTAGGTATTACGGGTATGTCCAAATGTATTTTATTGCGTAACATAAACCCTTTTACGTGACCAATAAAAATAAAACACACAAAGTCAATAATTATCCTTTAAATAATTATCTAACACTTGCTTGACATAAACCTTAATTTGTTTGGTGACCATTTACGTTGAATGATTATTTCTGGCCTACGCGATTTAACTTAAACGTATCAATTTAAAAGTAAATGCGTACAAGACTAAAATAATATATGAAAACAATAGGTGTCATAAAATGACCTGAAAATGCGAAATGTTACACGGTGCACAAACTTTCAACTTAAAATGAGTAACAGTTGATTAAAACTCAAATAAGGACTAACAGTGCAATTACGATTCATTTTGGATGACTAACGGTCTGTTTTATAAGAATAAGGACTAACGGTATAAAGTTGTTTTAACAATGAGGGTTATTAATCAAACAAAGGATGAATGATGAATTGGTTATAAAGTCCAGGGGCTGATTTTGCCAAATTCCAAATTTAGTTTATTAATAAAACGTGTTCCCTCCTAAATCTTTTTCTTTTTCGTTTCAAATTTTAGAATTAGGTTACGGTTTTGTTTCTTTCTTGCGGAATGCAACGGTTATCGTCGGTTTAATGTGAATATACCACGTTGATCGAAAACGAATCACGATCACAACGGTATAGGTTAGAAGTCTCGTAGTTATTTGTCACACGAAACTAAAAAACTCAAAATACTTAAAACATGTATAGTTTTGTTCTTGTGGACTTGCTAATTCGGTTCACTGCACAATATTGCGAATTCGGTTGATACTAGTTTACTGCGAATCTGGTGAAAGAGCAAAACTACGAGTCCGGTGAAACTTGCAAAACTGCGAGTTCAGTGAAACGTGTAAAACTGCGAATCCGGTTGATGAAGGCTGCGTATTCGGTGCCTGTTTATAACTGCGATCTCGGTGACACTTTTGTAAACTGCTAGTATATCATGATCTTTGTAAACTGCGAGTTCATGACCGTGGAAAACTACGATTTGGTAAATGAAGGAACTCTGCGAGTTCGGTTCCTTCTATAACACAGTTCGGTGACCTATGAAAATTGCGAGTTCGATGAATGAAGGAGCTGCGAGTTCGGTGACTTCAACAAGTGTACAAACGTCCTTGTGTCCTTGCTTTTGTCTTTAACTGAAACATCAAAACCTTATCGTCCTTGTTCTTTCTTTTGAAGCTAAAAATGTGGATCTTTGTCTCCCTTTTTTTCAAACCAAAACGTGGCCCACAAAAATAAGCTAACCAAAATAAGCTTCGTAATAAGCTTGTTTATCATAAGAAGCCACGAAAAGCTTAAAAAATAAGCAATTTAATAACTCAAATAAGTTCCCTCGAAGGTACAGTTTTCCTTAACACTAAGCATACCCACGAAAAAAACAACAAGAAATAACAAACGCTATCGAATAAAAAGTTGACAAACTTTGTATGAAAGAAGCTAAAAACTCAAAGAAAATGCTTAAATTACCTACACTTTTGCCGTGACAAATAAGCTTACAATAAGATCGAAACCACGAGAATAAGCCACGAAAAATATAAACCGAATAAGCTATAAGGGTATAGAAATGAAAAGGTTAAAGCTTGAAGCAAATGTTAACTAGAAACACAATCAATCCAATAACTGATTATAAAAATGTAAGGCAATGTGTATAAAAAGAAAAGAACGTGGCTAATGATTGAAAGAAACAAGAAATTTTGTATCTTAAAAATTGTGTCATGAACAGTGTTGGTAAGCTTTATTAATAAATGTAGAGAGAGCTAGTGATTATTTTAAAAGAAAAAAATTTATAAACACGTGAAGAAATAAACAACACCAATAAGCCGAACCTAAATGCTACACAATAAGCTTTGACATACTCTCAAAACAACACAACCTACTGATCATAAACCCACCCCGAAGGCCGCGGTGATACCAATAGTAGAATCCCGAAACCAACTAATGAATGAAAAGAAAACAAGAAAAATAGAAAGGAGACATGAAGAATTTTAGAGAGAGAAACAAGAGAGAGAAAGTAGAGAGAAAAATAAGAGATGGTTGAATTACAAATGTAAAAAATACAAATGAACCAACACCCTCTCCACACTTAGAGAGGGGTATTTATACTTACACCATGAGGCTTACATGCCTATGGGCTTTCTATGGGCCAGGCTCAGGATTACTTAGGCTTTAGCCCATAATACGTAACCGATTAGATTACTTAAACGAGCCCGTTTACCCTTCTAGCCTATTACAACATACAAGAGATAAAGACCGAGATTAATAATATAATTTGAGGCTAACAATCTCCCCCTAAGCTTGGTTTTTGAGAGATTCCAAGCTTTCATGTTAGACTCGTTATCTTAAGGCCGACAATATCCTTCAAAGTGAGGCTTCCTACAGATTTTGAGCTTCCATGTTCATAGACATATTTGAGGCTAACAATCTCCCCTAATGTGTGGTCTTCAAATTTCTGAGGTGAGATCTTAAATTTTACTTCAATGAACTTTTTGAGATTGCTTTGTCGTTGAGTTCTTGAGTCATTGGTCTTTATTATGTTGTAGGCTTGTTCCTTCATGCTTTGTGATCTTTGATCTTTAGCCTTTGTCATTGTCTTTCGACTTCGTCTTTGATTTCGAGATCTCTAAATCTTTTCCTTGTTTTGATCGTCTTTGCCACCTTGTGATCTTGTGTCTTGACCAACATGCTCATACTTTGCATCTTCTTTAAATCTCTCTATAATCTCTCCGAAGCTTGGGTGTTCAGAGAGTTATCTTTAATATCAGAGTATGAGGAAGTCTTTGTCTTTAATACTTGGGTTTTCTTGATACTTGAATCTTGATGCTTATAGTATGTCTTTGTAGTTTGAGCATGAGCATGTGATAATGAATCCGACTCTGCTGGAATGAGGCTGCAACACCATCGTTTGTACCTGCATTTAAATGTTAGTGATAAACAGCAGATATAGATGAATATGGCTTTGTCATTCATCAGGATTTGGTTGCATCAACCTCCGATTCTGTGAGGGCCATTTTACAGTATAAATACTGTACCTGTGATCAGGTAGGTTCAATTTAGAAGAACCTCCTTGACTGGGTTTCTAGCTCAAAGTTTTAGATCCTCTAACGTGTATGCATTAGATTTACCGTACTTGTTTGTTCTCAATATCGAAACATCTCAGAGCAGACAATACGATATGAGTGAATCGGTTACTTACTATCTTACCGATTGAGTCGTCAATTCATTTACTGGAACAAGTTTGATTCACATGGAATCGCACCATCATTTCATTCCAATTGACATAAGTTTGATTCATACAGAATTGTACAAGTCACCAACCGAGAGCTTGTTTGATGTTGGCTCAAGCAGGATTTCCATCTTCACGGTAAATACTTAAGTATCACTCGGATGTTCTGGCAAAATTACAAGGATAATGCGTACGACTCTTGTTAACAGCTTATGAACTTATTGTGTTTTAACAAGTGTTTGTAAATGGAATGTGTCCTAATGAGATTTATTTTATTGATCTCTTGGCTCTAGACTCGATTAGTGCATTTTGGTTTTAGTACTCGGAGGCTGGAGCAGACTGCCACTTATTCAATATCAACTAACTCGGAGTGAGAAAGTCAATAGATTTCGTGTGTATCTTCGTGAAAAAAGAGACAAGAAACTATTGAGAGAAACTCGAATGGTTGGGAAGGGTTGTGCATTGCATCACTGGGTCTATGATGTCGTCTTCAATATCAGAATTCATCTTTGTGAAAACCGATAGATTATGTATTGACCCAGTTTCTGCCTAAGTTGTGTAGAGGGCTTCTTTATTTTCACCCTTTATCCATACATTTATTTTTAATTCTTCAACCCCTTCAATGCTTACCAAGACGTCATTACTAACACCTTGTTGTGATTGTTCCAGTGTTAGCTCAATCTTAGTCGGCATTCTCCCCTTATACACATTCTCCCATATTTATTCATCTTCAATCATACCTAAGGACTGCTATTTCTAACTATGGAGTGTCCTTGGGTAGATCCCTCTGGTTCTGGTTGGATCATAGGACTAGTACCTAACCTAACCACCTTATGACTTCAGAGTCGTCGTAAATTAAGATGTTGTTGGGTATGAGATCGTAACCATAAAACCTTTTCCAAAGAGTATTAAGCATTGTGAGTCATTTAGATTACTTATTATTTTCAAGATCACATTTTAATTACATTTCTCTCCTTATTTTAAATACTAAGTCACTTAGTTTTTGAAATACCATATGATTAAAATTTGTCATGAAAATTCTGTGGAAAAAACTGTTTCAGCATGAATTATATGGAACATTAACTTGCTCCCTCTTAATTTTACATATGTTTGACACCAAAAAAAATGATACCAAGTTGTAAAATGAATATAAAATAGAGGGTTAGCATTGTTGAGCACACAATTTTGAAAGATTATGAATTGTGATTGAAAAATTATGCTTAAACACTTAATCATCTTATAACATACAATCTATTAAGTAGTCAACATTATTACAGATTTGTTATTAAGATATTTTTGATAATGTTTTGAATACATAAAATTGTCATGTTATGATGTATCCAAAATCATTAAAACTTTGTTTTTTGAAAAACTCCCCCTCAAACATTGACTCATTTTGAAAATGACACCAATTGTAGAAGAGTTGTCTTGTAAATCTTTATGAGGGATAGAGTGTTGAACACACAATTTTGAAAGATTATGAATTGTCAGTGAGAAATTCTTGAAAAATTGTGTTCAAATTTTTGAAAAACCAAATGTTAGAAGACTTCTTTTCTAACTTTAAGGATAATTGCACTGAAACGTACACTCTTCTTTGTCGTTCGGGTCCGAGTTGCAATCTGAGAGTGATTACAAGTCAGAAATGACATGTTTTGAAAGCATTTGAAACTCCTGTTTGAAACTCATGTTCGAACTTCATTTACACGCCCATGTCGATGTTAATCAACATTTCTAGGTACGTAAATGTTATCGATTCCAAGAGACATGTCGAGAAAATTCTTTTTGGAATTTTTG
The DNA here is from genome assembly GCA_026074375.1 of Tanacetum coccineum. Lineage (NCBI taxonomy): Eukaryota > Viridiplantae > Streptophyta > Magnoliopsida > Asterales > Asteraceae > Tanacetum > Tanacetum coccineum. The sequence continues at coordinate 5,442 of BQNB010086987.1, forward strand.
ATTTTTTCTGATTCTGTATTTCTTTTTGAATTTTCAGGAATTTTGTATTTGGTTTTATAAAAAATATTTACATGTTGACCTCAGCATTGTTATGTGATGGTAGAATAGTAATTCCAACTCTTGTCGTGATGTAGCTGTCTTGTCTGCTGGAGGAACAACTTTTGAAACTAGCTTTGAACTGGACGGTTTATTGCTGTGGTCGTGAATTCCGAGTTCTGAACTGTTATGATCAGAAGTCATTGCTTGTTCATAAGATCAAAATTCCTTGAAGCCCTGGTTTCTGAGATATCAGTCTTTTCAGCAACCAAACTCTGAGTCCTTCCTTTTTGGGATTGAAAGATGTACATGCACTTAAGTTAAGAGTACCTGCACTGACATCAAGAGTTTGTTCGCATTCATATTGGTTAGTGATATCTTCATTTGAACCATTTTTAGGATCACTGTCAACCTTGGTTGTGCTGGAGGTGAATATCTTTCCAGTTGGAACCCATTTAAGACCAACAACTTTGAAAATTTTACTCGTCGGTTTCCACCTAAGACAAGATCTAGGAGTCATTTTTTTCTCATGCACAATGGAAGTCTTTTTGATTGAAGACCTATGTCCTTTTGAGATCTGTCTTTCTGGTTTCTTTGCAACACTTGTTTTCTCTACAGGTTTGTTTCTGTTCGTTGTCTTATTGGATGGAACCTTAGCACGCGAGTTGACTTCATTCAGGAATTTTGTTACACAATGATCATGATTTGCATTAAAGACACATTTCTGACATGTCGAGCAAACAAAATGTTTGGAGTCAGAAAAATTTCTAGAATTCCTAGAGTATTCTGCTATGGGCACAGTCTTTGTCATTACAAAACTATTCTTGGATACAGGACAATTCCTAGATGTTTGAGTATTGCTCCTAGGTTTTGGTTTGCTACCATTAGTTGTGCTTTGTGATTTAGCAGAAGGCATCACACTAGGTCTTGAATTCCTACCGCATTCTTGTGTCTTTTTCTTAGCTTCCTCTAGATAGTGATTATGAACCATGTCATTTGAACTAAATCTTGGCATGTTCTTTGAACTATTCCTAGATTCGCTAGATGCAATCATGTGATGAGGTTTTACAACAGCAGATTCTCTTTCCTTAGGCAAATAATGTGTAGTGACTGGTTTTGAAAGATCATTATTGACATCAACTTGGGAGGCAAACCGTGGCTTTGAAATTCTAGGTTGTTCAGACTTAAACGCGGTCGGTTGTCTAACAACTGATTGGTTTCTATGTGGTTGTAAAACCGGTTTCCCTAAGATTGATGATTTTACAAACTTAGTATTTACGCTATTTCTTGTTAATTTTCTTAACTCATTTTTTAATACCGCAATTGCAAATCCTTTTTCTTGAAGTGAGCGTTGAACTCAGCATTTTGAGCCATCAAAGAAGTGGTGTTTCAAATAGTCTTAAGCTCTCGTTTTCTTGATAGAATCAAACCGTTTCTTTGTAATACCTTAGTCAACAAAGAGTTCTTATTTTTTCCTTAAGTAATTTATAGCCCTTTATGTTTTCCATTCTTATGTTTATCTTTTTGTTTCAATACCTCTATGTCATGTTTTAATATCTTGGCTTCATTATTTTTACTTTCGAAAAATAACCATGTTGCCCTTCTTTAAAGCTGATTTTGATATTTAAGTTCAAGATTAATCACAATTGCTCCAATCTTAAAAAAATCTTTTTTGAAATTGGCAACGTCTTTTTTGAGACAAATATTTTCAGATTCGAGAGATTGATTGAGAGTCATTGTCAGGTTATCATTAATTTAGGCAGCATAAGAACATGTGTCAGACATTGTTCTAACATTCTGGCCACCTCTCCTTCATTATTGAATTAGTTTCTCAATATGTAGTTGTCCCGTAGCAAAAGACCTTGAATTTCCAGCAGTCATATTTTACCGTCAGCCATTGGCTCTTCATCATATATGGGTCTGATATCTGCATCATCAGCATGTGCATCATTCCCTGAACTGCTGCATGTATCTTGCTCTTCTGATTCTGTCCCACTGCTTTTTGTGTCAACTAAACTAGCATCCAATTGATGTACTCCCGTACAAACCTTTTCCTCTCGTTGTTCCTGCATCATATTTTATTCACCCAACTGTCATAATCTCTTTGTAAATGTAGTGGCTCATTTGATCATCCTACTTCTTAGACAGATCCAAAGGTTAGGATCAGTGTATCACGGAATTCTAGGATCTCAAGTTTTGAGTGTAATTATGAAAGTAGTTGCGTGACATTACAAACATATTCCATCATCCAAATAAAATCCGTGACTTGAAGAACATCTGAAACTGTGTCTCCTAGTACTTTAAAAGCAGCCATGGATCCCAAACTCGTGAAATTCTTCGTTGTTCAAGTTGCCATTTTCTAGTTGATCCATGATAAGGAACAATATGGCCTTGTGAAAGACCTCTAACATCTTGACCAAAGAGTTTCGTGTGAAATGGCGCGGTTAGTGGTAATCCATAACGGTCGAGTTTCCTTTTTAAAGATCGTTGTTTGTAAGACGGGCTTGAGGTGTGAATGAATAGTCGAAAAGATACCATTGCAACTTCTGTGCTTTTTGTCATTCTGAAATAGCCATCCAAGCTATATAACTTTCTTGACACTGTACACTCTTGTAACATCCGAGAATCTTTGGATTTTTAAGATAACAATTTTATATTTTAAAACCCTTGACTTTTAAGGTCGGCTTGAACTTACAAAAACAACCATCTAAATCACGTTTTCACAGCTCGGACCCTAAAGCAATTCGATGTGAAACGACATTCCTGACAACTTTTCAGTTTGCCCGAGACTTGGAAACGAGCCGAAAAGGGCTAAAACAGCACCGCAAACATTATTCGAACAATATACAACGCGGACACACAAAAATAATTAAATTTGTTTTTAATTATCAGTATTTATTTAATAAAAATATTAAATAAAAATCAGTCATCATTTAATTAAAAGCGTTGCGGATAACGCGAATATTCGAGTTGAAATCGCAATTTTAATTTCGGACAAGACGAAACCGTTTCACAAAAGGAATAACAGATATTTCATTAAATATTAAAAAAATATTTTATGAACATTATCAAGTAAATACTCGTTTTTATCAGAAAAATGATTCGGAAACAATGGCCAAGTTTCAAAAATTGAATCAAACCGTTAAGTCTCGCTCAAAAGAGTCCCGAACCGTTTTTATAAAAACTATAATAAAAATGTTACACTTTTAACCCCTCAACTATCCTAACTTGTCACTTGGGATTTAAAGTTTTACTATATATATAATTTTTATACATTTCACCTCATTTTCATCTCATATATACACACACACTCTTCCTAAATCTCTCTCCGTCCCATCCATATTTCCGCCACCGGCGCCAGGCGTGCCGGAATCCCTGCCACCCAGCCACCACAAAAACGCACGCCGCCAACCTAAAACTTTTCCGGCGGGTTTTCCGGTCCAAACATAAAACGATTCTCATCCCCGGATCTACCCATTCATCATACTCACGCGTAATCGATCCTCCACGCGCCATCCACCCCACTGTCACCACCACGCGCGGCCACTAGGGCCACCGAACCACCACAGGACACCGACACCGATCATCATCCGTCCATCATAGCACCATCTTCCACCATCATCATCCTAATACCAGTACCAACTATCATCACCCCGAGACCACGCCACCCACCGACAGCACCGTGGGGTGCGTGTGGTTATAAAAAGGGTGCATTTGTTTCTGTTATAATAACACCACCGAGGGGTGTTTAGGGGTGTTTGGTTTCGGTGGTAAAACACCACCGACGAAGGGGTGTTTGTTTGTTCGGACAGGAAGCCGCAAAGGGGGGGATGCGTGTGCGTTTGGGATATTGACAGCAGGTAGGGGGGTGTGTTTGTTGGTTCGGCTTATTAACAGCCGGGGGGAGGGGTGTCGTCATGGCTGTCAAACAGCCGGGTATGGGTGTGGTTGTGTTGGCTGTCGAAAACAGCCGGGGTCGGGTTGGGTTTAGCAGCTAGGGATGTTTGGTTAGTTATAAGTGATTAGGGGTGCGTTTGGCTGAAATGGAAAAGTAAGGGGGTGTTTGGCTGTTGGACAGCCAACGGGTGTGTTTGGTTTGGCAGAATTGCCAAACGGGTGCGTTTGGTTTAGCCGAAATGCACAAGAGGTGCGTTGGGTTGACGGGGAACACAATTGGGGAGTGTTTGGTTTGGATTAAGAACAACTAGGGTGCGTTTGGAATTGTTATAGTCAAATAAGAGGGTGTTTGGTTTGGGTTGGCTTGAGTAGGGTGCGTTTGGTTTAGAGAGGACAACAAAAAGGACGTTTGGCTTAGCGAAACAACAAGGGTTTGTTTGATTTATACCTTGACGAATAATCATAACACGGGATATATAAATATAAAATCTTGACATAAATGGTGGTTAAACTGGTTAAATAAATACCTTGTTATTATTTTCGTATTCGTATTTATAAATAACGATAAGGGTTCGTTTGATTCACATGGGACGATAAATGAAAATAACATAAGGTTTTAACAAATATTAAAACCGGATAAATATATATATTGGTGGTTTAAAACGGTTAATTAAATATAACATTATTACCTTGTTTAATCTAGATGTAATAATATGTATATTATATTTAGATAGGGCGGGCATTTGAGATATTGAAAAACGAACGATATCAATATATACTAATTTAAGGATAACGTCGAGTTCTACGAATATGGAAAACATTATATAACCAAAAATGTCATAAACAAATAAATAATATATTCAATATTTAGTCCAACGTTATACTAAAACAACTCATATAGTGTATAAACGGAACAAAAAGGAACTAATTTATATTTAAAAAGATAAACTAAATATAACTGATAATAACGTTGACAACGAACGAAAACATACTTTTACATGAGACATTATTTTAGACGCGATTTGTCGAGAAACGAATCATAATTTAAAAAATATTATTTTATATTTTTATAATTATCAGCTAAGAAGTAACCTAATAAATGTTGTAAAAGCTTTACAAACCCTCTTTAACTAAATTTGGTAAATCTTAATACGTACGATATTAACGTTGATACATGGAACTTTTTATTGTATTCAATTAAGTGGGTGATTTTCAGAAAACGAGTCACACTATTTTGGTTTAAATAAATTATTCACACTTATTATATAATACCTGCAAGGTATATTATACTTGTCATTAATCTTTAAGTTGTTTGTCTTTATGAGTTATATAAGGGTTTATTTTTCACATGAAATATATATACGGAATGTATTACACGCTTTGGGTTTATTCTCAATTTATTTATTTAACCAACCACCAAACCATTACAACGATAAATCTAAATCTTTATCAACGGGTCGCGTTGATGTGACTATTCATCGGGAAACCCAAACACATTATCCTAGGCTAGTGGGACTTAGCCGTTAAGTTAAGCTGCATCTTCTCCTCCGTTCAGGGCGCTTCGTCATTTTCCGTTCTCGCTGTGCATATTAGATGCCTATCTTCATCGATCTTCATGCATCAATGTGAGTTTCATACCTCGCTTTTTCAATCTTTTGAATGTTTATAAACCCGCGAGGGGGAATACATGCTTGTCTACAAACTCTTTACTTACTGTTTTTATCTTATAACAATGTGATTGTTTTTAAAGGATATTATGAGTTCTCATAGCCTCACTTTTACTCGTTTTGGATAACGGTTATATATATTTTGGGATGAAAATATGCATCGTTTTATAAATGGACACAACATGCCTTGTTTTTATGAATTGGACGCAAGTATTGATTACATGTTTTCCTAAGTAGCGTTAACCCAATTAAGTCCCATGTCATGAACTGTCAATTGCATAGATGTAGTTTGGAACTTACACTATGTGAGTCGAGTGTTAATTAATAGAATCTATTCCTGGGAAACGACCTCTGCGCCCGGTCGGGTGACTAGCTATCCACCCGTGAACGAACGTTATATCATGTCCGAATTTAGGATGTTAGGGTTGACATCCCATATGGGCTAAATTGGCAATATATAGTTTAATTGCAAGAAAAGATCGTCGAGCTCAGTGTCAATGAGCTTAGTGTAAAATGTAAACTAGTTTTTGTGAGATCTGCATGTGTTGCATTATCACGGGAAAAATTCTTGCGTCCCCCTACCTTATATATAAATGTTCCAGGAAATCAATATGCACGGGGTGCCAGGTATAACACTTTTGGTGACATAAAAATTTGTCATGCAATCTTTATAAAAAATCTTTGGGATAAGATAGTACTTTTTGGTGACATAAAATTTGTCTATGCATCTTTATAAAAATCTTTGGGTAAGATTGGTACTTTTGGGTGACATAAAATGTGACCGTGGTATCTTTATAAAAATCTTTGGGATTACTGTGATGATACGGTGGATTACATTTCATAATTTAAAACTAACCTATGAACTCACCAACTTTATGTTGGTCAACATAAAGTTGGTGAGTTCATAGATTAGTTTAAATATGAATGTAATCCACTGTATCATCACAGTAATCCCAAAGATTTTATAAAGAATACACGACACATTTTATGTCACCCAAAAGTACCAATCTTATCCCAAAGATTTTTATAAAGAATGCATGACAAATTTTATGTCACCAAAAGTACCAATCTTATCCCAAAGATTTTTATAAAGAATGCATGACAAATTTTTATGTCACCAAAAGTGTATCCCTGGCACCCCGTGCCTATTGATTTCCTGAAAATAATATATATAAGGTAGGACCGCAAGAATTTTCCCGTGATAATGCAACACATGCAGATCTCACAAAAACTAGATTACATTTACACTAAGCTCATGACACTGAAGCTCGACGATCTTTCTTGCAATTAAACTATATATTGCAATTTACGCCCATATGGATGTCTAACCCTAAACATCCTAAATTCACATGCTATAACTTCGTCACGGAGAAGCTATCACCCGAACGGGGAGGTCGTTTCCCGAATAGATCTATTAAATAACATTCGCGCTCACATAGTGTAATTCCCAACTACATCTATGCAATTGACAGTTCATGACATGGGACTTAATTGGGTTAACGCTACTTAGGCAAACATGTAATCAATACTTGCGTCCAATTCATAAAACAAGGCATGTTGTGTCCATTTATAAAACGATGCATATTTTCCATCCCAAAATATATATAACCCCGTTATCCAAAACGAGTAAAAGTGAAGCGATAGAACTCAAATATCCTTTAAAAAACAATCACAATGTTATATATAACACAGTAAGTAAAGAGTTTGTTAGGACAAGCATGTATCCCCCTCGCGGGTTTATAAACATTCAAAAGATTGAAAAGCGAGGTTATGAACTCACATTGATGATGTAAAACGATTGACAGATAGGCATCTAATATGCACAGCACGAACGAAGACAAGCTGCCTGATCCGAGAATTGCACTAACTAACGGCTAAGTCCCACTAGCCTAGGATAATGTGTTTGGGTTTCCCGATGAATAGTCACATCAACGCGACCCGTTGATAAAGATTTAGATTTAACGTTGTAATGGTTTGGTGGTTGGTTAAATAAATTAAACTGAAACTAAACCAAAGCGAGTAATACATTCCCGAAAATATATTTTCATTAAAAATAAACCCTTATATAACTCATAAAGACAAACAACTTAAAGATTAATGACAAGTATAATATACCTTGCAGGTATTATATAATAAGTGTGAATAATTTATTTAAACCAAATAGTTTGACTCGTTTTCTGAAATCACCACTTAATTTAATAAATAAAAAGTTCCTGTATCAACGTAATCGTACGTTTTAAGATTACCAATTAAGTTAAACAGTGTTTGTAAAGCCTTTTACAACAATTATTAGGTTACCTTCTAGCTGATAATTATAAAATATAAAATAATATTTTATAACTTATATTTCGTTTCCTCGACAAATCGCGTCTAAAATAATCGTCTCAATGTAAAAGTATAGTTTTCGTTCGTTGTCAAGTTTATTAGAACATATATTTTAGTATATCTTTAAAATATAACTTAGTTCCTTTTTGTCCGTTTATAACACTATATGAGTTTTAGTAAAACGTTACTAAATATTGAAATATATATATATTTCGTTATGACATTTTTGGTTATATAATGTTTTCCATATTCGTAGAACTCGACGTTATCCTTAAATTAGTATATATTGATATCGTTCGTTTTTCAATATCTCAAATGCCCGCCCTATCTAAATATAATATACATATTACATCTAATTAACAAGGTAATAATGTTATATTTAATTAACCGTTTTAAACCACCAATATATATATTTATCCGGTTTTAATATTTGTTAAAACCTTATGTTATTTTCATTTATCGTCCCATGTGAATCAAACGAACCCTTATCGTTATTTATAAATACGAATACGAAAATAATAACAAGGTATTTATTTAACCAGTTTAACCACCATTTATGTCAAGATTTTATATTTATATTCCCGTTGATATGATTATTCTCAGGTATAAAACAAACAAACCCTGTGTTTCGCTAAGCCAAACGTCCTTTTTGTTGTCCTCTCTAAACCAAACGCACCCTACTCAAGCCAACCCAAACAAACAACCCTCTTATTTGACTATAACAATTCCAAACGCACCCTAGTTGTTCTTAATCCAAACCAAACACTCCCCAATTGTGTTCCCCGTCAACCCAACGCACCTCTTGTGCATTTCGGCTAAACCAAACGCACCCGTTTGGCAATTCTGCCAAACCAAACACACCCGTTGGCTGTCCTAACAGCCAAACACCCCCTTACTTTTCCTTAACAGCCAAACGCACCCTTTTCACTTATAACTAACCAAACATCCCTAGCTGCTAAACCCAACCCGCCCCCGGCTGTTTTCGACAACCAACACAACCACACCCATACCCGGCTGTTTGACAGCCATGACGACACCCCTTCCCCCGGCTGTTAATAAGCCGAACCAACAAACACACCCCCCTACCTGCTGTCAATATCCCAAACGCACACGCACCCCCCCTAGGCTGACCCGAACAGCCAAACGCGAACAAACAAACACCCCTTCGTCGATGGTGTTTTACCACGAAACAAACACCCCTAAACCTCTCGGTGGTGTTATTATAACAGAAACCAATGCACCCTTTTTATAACCACACGCCCCCACGTGGGCTGTGTGGTGGGTGGGTTCGTGTGATTGAATGAGTGGTATTAGGAATGATGATGGTGAGATGGTGCTATGATGACGATGATGATGGTGGTCGTGTGGGGTTTCGGTGGCAGTGTCGCGCGTGTGGTGACAGTGGGGTGGTGGCCGCTGGAGGACGATGAGTAAGATGAATGGGTAGATCCGGGAAGAGAATCGTTTTATGTTGGACCGGAAAAACCCGCCGGAAAGTACTTCCGGCGGCGCGTGGTGGCGAGTGCCGGAATCCGCGGCGGCGCCGTGGCCGCAATAATGGAGGAGAGAGAGATTTAATGAAGAGTGTGGTTGTAAATATGAGAATGAAAATGAGTGTGAAATGTATAAAAATTAATATATATAGTAAAACTTTAAAATCCCAAGTGACAAGTTAGTATAGTTGAGGGTTAAAGTGTAACATTTTATATAATAGTCTTTTTATAAAACGGTCTCGGGACTCATTTGAGCGACTAACGGTTGATTCAATTTTTTGAAACTTGCTGCCATTGTTTTCGAATCATTTTTCTGATAACACGAGTATTTACTTGAAAATGTTTCATAAATATTTTTATAATATTTTAATAAAATCTCTGTTATTCATTTAGTGAACCGATTCGTCTTGGTTCCGAAAAATTGGATTCAACTCGAAGATTTCGCGTTATCCGCACCAGCGTTTAATTAAAATGATGACTGAATATTTAATATTTTATTACATAAATACTGATAAATAAAAACAAATTTAATTGTTTTTGTGTGTCCGCGCGTATATTGATCGAAAAAATGTTAGCGGTGCTGTTTAGCCCTTTTCGGCTCTGTTTCCAGTCTCGGGCAAAACTAAAAGTTGTTCAGGAATGATCGTTTCACATCGAATTGCTTTAGGGTCCGAGACGTGAAAACGTGATTTAGATGGTTGTTCTTGTAAGTCAAGCCAGACCTAAAAGTCAAAGGGATAAAATAGTTATCTTAAAAATCCGAAAATTCTCGGATGTTACACAAGAGTGTACAGTTCAAGAAGTTAAAGCATCGGATGCTATTTCAGAAGACAAAGCACAAGAATGTTGCATGGTATCTTTTCGACTACTTCATTCACACCTCAAGCTTCTTACAAACAACGACTTAAAAGGAACTCGCACCGAGTATGGATTCAAACGCGCATTTACGAAACTCTTTGGTCAAGATGTAGAGACTTTCACAGGCATAATGTTCCTAAACATGGATCAACTAGAAAAGCAACTTGACAACGAAGAATTTCACGAGATTGGATCCATGGCTGCTTTTAAAGTACTAGAGACACAGTTTCAGATGTTCATCAAGTCACGGATTTATTTGGATGATGAATATGTTGTAATGACACGCAACTACTTTCTATAATACACTCAACTTGAGATCCTAGAATTCCGTGATACACTGATCCAACATATGGAATCTGTTAAGAAGTCGATTGATAAAAGAGCACTACATAAAAGAGAGTATGACAGTTGGGTGAATAAAATATAGATGCAGACAACCGAGGAAAAGGTTGATACGAGTACATCATTGGATGCTAGTTTAGTTGACACAAAAAGCAGTGGGACAGAATCAAAAGAGCATGATACAAGCAGCAGATCAGGAAATGATGCACATGCTGATGATGCAGATATCAGACCCATATATGATGAAGAGCCAATGGCTGAGGTAAAAATGACTGCTGAAATCAATGTCTTTGCTACAGGACAACAACATACTGAGCAACCTGAATTCAATAATGAAGGAGAGGTTGACCAGAATGTTGAACAATGTCATGACACATGTCCTTTGCCTGCTAAATTAACTGATAACCAGACAACTGAACTCTCAAATCAATCCCTCGAATCTGAAAATATTTGTCTCAAAAAGACCGTTGCCCAATTTCAAAAAGATTTTTTAAGAATGGAAGCACATTGTGTTAATCTTGAACTTAAATATCAAAATCAAGCTTTAAAAAAGGCAACATGGTTAAAAATTTTCGAAAGAAATAAGTAATGAAGCCAAGATTAAACATTGAGAACATAGATAATTGAACCAATAAACATCGATTGGAACATAAAGTGCTAAATTACTTAAGGAAAATGAGACTTTGAAAAGGACATTACAAAGAACTGTCTGATTCTATCAAGACAATGAGAGCTAAGACTATAGAACACACAACTACTTTGATTGCTCAAAATGCTGAGTTTCAAAGCACAACTTTTCAAAAAAGTAATTGCAATGCGGTATTAAAAAAATGAGTTTAAGAAAATTAACAAGAAATAGCGAAAATACTAAGTTGTAAAATCAACAATCTTAGGGAAACCGGTATTTTTACAACCACATAGAATCCAATCCATTGTTTAGACACCCGACCGCGATTAATCTAACAACCTAGCAATTTTCAAAGCCTCGGTTTGCCTCCCAAGTAGATGTCCAATAATGAACTTTCAAAACAGACACTACACATTATTATGCCTAAGGAAAGAGACTCTGCTTGTTGTAAAACTCCGTCACATGAATTGCCTCTAGCGAATTCTAGGATAGTTTAAAGAACATGCCAAGATTTAGGTTCAAATGACATGGTTCAGAATTCACTATCTAGAGGAAGCCTAAGAAAAAGAACACTAGAATGCGGTAGGAATTCCAAACCTAGTGTGATACCTTCTGCTAGATCACAAAGCACAGCTAATAATAGCAAACCAAAACCTAGAAGCAATACTCAAACACCTAGGAACTGGCATGCATCCAAGAGTAGTTGCATAACGACAAAGACTGTACCCATAGCAGAACACTCTAGGAATTTTAGAAAATTTTTTGACTCCAAACATTTTGTTTGCTCGACATGTCAGAAATGTGTCTTTAATGCAAATCATGATCATTGTGTAACAAAATTCTTGAATGAGGTAAACTCACGTGCTAAGGTTCCATCCAATAAGACAACGAACAGAAACAAACCCGTAGAGCAAATAAGTGTTGCAAAGAAACCAGAAAGACAGATCCCAAAAGGACATAGATTTTCAATCAAAAAGACTTCCATTGTGCATGAGAAAACAATGACTCCTAGATCTTGTCTTAGGTAGAAATCGACGGGTAAAATTTTCAAAGTTGTTAGTCTTAGATGGGTTCCAACTAGAAATATATTCACCTCTAGCACAACCAAGGTTGACAATGATCCCACAAATGGTTCAAATGAAGATATTACTAACCAATATGAATGCAAACAAACTCTTGATGTTAGTGCAGGTACTCTTAACTTAAGTGCATGTACATCTTTCAATCCTAAAAAGGAAAAACTCAGAGTTTGGTTGCTGAAAAGATTGATATTTCAAAAACTAGGGCTTCAAAGAATTCTAATCTGATAAACAATCAATGACTTTTGATCATAACAGTTCAGAACTCAGAATTCACGACCACAACAATGAACTGTCCAGTTCAAAGCTGGTTCCAAAAGTTGTTCCTCCAGCAGACAAGACAGCTACATCACGACAAGAGTTGGAATTACTATTCCACCATCACATAACAATGCTGAGGTCAACATGTAAATATTTTTTATAAAACCAAATACAAAAACATAAAATTTCAAAAAGAAAATACAAAATCAAAAAAATCAAAAATTTCCAAAAAGAATCTTCTTGACATGTCTCTTGGAATCGATAACATTTACGTACCAAAAATGTTTTGATTAACTCGGCACGGCTGTAAATGAATTCGAAACAAGAGTTTCAAATGCTTTCAAAACATGTCATTTCTAATTTTCTTTATGACTTGTAATTGCTCTCAGATTGCAACTCGGACCCGAACGACAAAGGAGAGTGTACGTTTCAGTGCACTTATCCTTAAAGTTAGAAGAGAAGTCTTCTAACATTTGGTTTTTCAAAATGTTGAACACAATTTTTCAAGAATTTCTCAATGACAATTCATAATCTTTCAAAATTGTGTGTTCAACACTCCATCCCTCATATAGTTTTACAAGACAATTCTTCTACATTTGATGTCATTTTCAAAATGAGTCAATGTTTGAGGGGGAGTTTTTCGAAAAACAAAGTTTTAATGATTTTGGATACATCATAACATGACAATATTTATGTATTCAAAACATTATAAAAAGTCTTAATAACAACTCAGTAATAATAATGACTACTCAATAGATTGTATGTTATAAGATGATTTCGTGGTTGAGCATAATTTTTCAAGAATTCTTCAATGACAATTCATAATCTTTCAAAATTGTGTGCTCAACAATGCTAACCCTTAATTTTATATTCATTTTACAACTTGGTATCATTTTTTTTGTGTCAAACATATGTAAAATTGAGGGGGAGCAAGTTAATGTTCCATATAATTCATGCTAAGTATAAAAGTTTTTCCTACAGGATTTTCAAGACAAATTTTAATCATTTGGTATTTCAAAAACTAAGTGCATTAGTATTTAAAATAAGGGGAGAAATGTAATTAAAATGTGATCTAGAAAATAATAAGTGATCTAAAGACTCAAGAATGAAAAGTGCTTTATACTTCTACCCACATGTGCAAAACACTTTCATTTATCGATGCACGTGTGAAGGGGTAGTTTTTCCAAACGATGAAACTTTCGAAGTGTAAAATGTTTTTCAAACACTTTGATTGATTTTTTGAAAAAAGTTTTATGGTTACGATCAAATACCCAACAACATCTTAACTCATGACGATTCTGAAGTTATAAGGTGGTTAGGTTAGGTATTAGTCCTATGATCTAACCAGAACTAGAGGGATCTACCCAAGGACACCCCATAGTTAGAAATAGCAGTCCTTAGGTATGATTGGAGATGAATGAGTATAAGGGAATAATGTCGACTAAGATTGAGCTAACACTGGAACAATCACAACAAGGTGTTAGTAATGACTTCTTGGTAAGCATTGAAGGGGTTGAAGAATGAAAAAGAAATGTATGGATAAAGGGTCAAAAGAAAGAAGCCCTCCACACACTTTAAGCAAAAACCGGGTTAATACATAATCTATCAGATTCACAAAGATGAATTATGGTATTGAAGAATGACATCATGGACGCAGTGATACACTGCACAACCCTTCCCAGCCATTCAAGTTTCTCTCAACATATACTTGTCTCATTTGTCACGGAGATACACACGACTTCTATTGACTTTCTCACTCTAAGTTAGTTGATATTGAATAGGTGGCAGTGTGCTCCAGCCTCTGAGTACTAAAACTAAAACGCACTAATCAAATCTAGAGCCAAGAGATCAATAAATAAATCTCATTAGGACACATTCCATGACAAACACTTGTTGAACATCATCAAGTTCACAAGTTGTTATCAAGAGTCCTATGCATTATCCTTGTGATATTGCCAGAACATCCAAGTGATACTCCTTAGTATTCACAGTGAAGATGGAAATCCTTCCAGAGTAAACATCAAACAAGCTATGCGGTAGGTGACATGTGAGATTCTATATTAATCAAACTTGTGATAAATAGATATCTATTTTGGTCCAGTAAATGAATTGACGACTCAATCTGTAAGATAGTAACTAACTAACTTACTCATATCGTGTTGTCTTCTTTGAGACGTTCTGGTATTGAGAACAAGCAAGTATGGTGAATCTAATGCATATGCGTTAGAGGATCTAACACTTTGAGCTGGAAACCCTGTCAAGGAGATTCTTCCAAATTAAACCTACCTGATCATAGGTATGGTATTTATACTGTAAAATGGTCCTCACGAAACCAGAGGTTAATGCAACCGAATCTCGACGAATGACAAAGCCATATTCGTCCATATCTGCTGTTTATCACTAACTTTAAAATGCAGGTACAAACGACGGTGTTGCAGCCTCATTCTAGCAGAGTCTGATTCATTACCACATGCTCATGCTCAAACTACAAAGACATACTATAAGCATCAAGATTCAAGAATCAAGAAAGCTCAAAAATTAAAGACAAAGACTTTCACAAACTCTGATATTAAAGATAACTCCTCAGAAACTAAGCTTCGGGGGAGATTATTAGAGAGCTTTCAAGAAGATGCAAAGTATGAGCATGTTGGTCAATACACAAGATCGCAAGGTGGCAAAGACGATCAAGACTAAAGGATAAAGATTTAAAGATCTCGGACGTAAAGACGAAGTCGAAAGACAATGACAAAGGCTCAAGATCAAAGATCACACAGCATGAAGGAACAAGCCTATAACATAATAAAGACCAAAGACTCAAGAACTCAACGACAAAGCAATCTCAAGAAGTTCATGGAAGCAAGATTCAAGATCTTACCTCAAAAATTCGAAGACCATACATTAGAGGAGATTGTTAGCCTCAAATATGTATGTGAACATGGAAGCTCAGAATCTACAAGAAGCCTCGCTTCAAGGGAGATTGTTGGCCTCAAGATAACGAGTCTAACATGAAAGCTTATAATCTCTCAGAAACCAAGCTTAAGGGGAGATTGTTAGCCTTAAATTATATTATTAATCTCGGTTTTTATCTCATGTATGTTGTAATAGGCTAGAAGGGTAAACGGGCTCGTTTAAGTAATCTAATCGGTTACGTATTATGGGCTAAAGCCCAAGTAATCCCAAGTAATCCCGAGCCTGGCCCATAGAAAGCCCATAGGCATGTAAGCCTCATGGTGTAAGTATAAATACCCCTCTCCTAGTGTGGAGAGGGTGTTGGTTTATTTGTATTTTTCACATTTGTAATTCAACCATCTCTTATTTTTCACTCTACTTTCTCTCTCTTGTTATCCTCTCTAAAATTCTTCATATCTCCTTTCTACATTTTGGTTCATCAACCGAATACGCAGGCACCGAATACGCGGCCTTCATCAACCGGATAGGCAGGCATCGAATACGCAGCCTTCATCAACCGGATTCGCAGTTTTACACGTTTCACCGAACTCGCAGTTTTGCAAGTTTCACCGGACTCGCAGTTTTGCTCTTTCACCAGATTCGCAGTAAACTAGTATCAACCGAATTCTCAATATTGTGTAGTGAACCGAATTAGCAAGTCCACAAGAACAATATTTTCGAGTTTTTCGGTTTCGTGTGACGGTTAACTACGGGACTTATAACTTATATCACTATGATCGTGACTCGTTTTCAATCATCGTGGTATATTTGGTTTTCACCGACGATAACCGTACGAGTTAAAAACATCAAAACTAAAAACATGTAACTTAACTTTATATTCAAACGAAGAAGAAAAAGATTTTGGAGGGAAAACATTTTTTTATTAATTAAATTTGGAATTTGGCAAAATCAGCCCTTGGACTTTAAAACCAATTCACAATTCATACTTACTTTGTTCATTAACCCATTTTATTGAAACTTCTTTTCACCGTTAGTCCTTACAAGTTATAATTCAGGCCATTTGTCCTCCAAAGTGAATCGTAATTGCACCGTTAGTCCTAATTTGAGTTTTAATCACCGGTACTCATTTTAAGTTGAAAGTTTGTGCACTATTTGTCATTTTAAGCTCATTAATCGTTACAAAAGCTCACGTACTTCGATTTCAACAACAATTAATCATTGTTTCATTGTTTCTTCTTGATTTTGTAAAATCCCGCAAAAGATTCCATTTCTTTTCTCGGTTTAAATCATAGATTTGTAAAATCCTGTGAACGGTAACTGATTTCAATCCACAACAATAATCACTTTACCTACTTAAGATCCTACAAATCATTTTCACTTCATAATTTCAACTACTCCAGATTTTACAAGATGATAAATGAAATGATAAGAAACAACTTGACAGTTGCTACAATGCAAGTCAATGTTCAGTTTCTTCAACAACTTCAACCAGAATGGTAAAGGTTTGTGACAATTGTCAAGCAACAACACGACTTGGATACAGTCTCATATCACAAGCTCTTTGACGTTCTGAAATAGTATCAAAAGGAAGTTAATGAAATCTGTGCTAAAAGAATAGCCAAGAATGCTAACTTATTAGCACTTATTGCTGCTGCTTCACCATATCTAGATCCTTATTACCAAGCACCAAAATCTTACAAACCATATGCACCAATATCAAAACAATCATCTTCCACCAGATCTAATGCATCTACCAAATTCAAAGGCAAAGAGATAGCTAAACCAATCACACCTCCATCCGAGTCAGCATCTAAAGAAGACAGTAGTCCTAAACAAGCTCAGAGATATAAGGTTATGCAGAAAAATTTGGCACTCATTGCAAAGTACTTTAAAAAGATCTACAAACCTACCAACAACAACCTCAGAACTTTTTCAAACTCTAGAAACAAGAATGTAGATACTACTCCAAGGTACAAGAATGACAATCAGACTGGACAGTTTAGGAACAGAGGACAATGACCGTTGTTGGGGCTAGGGAGACTATAGGTAGTCAGGTAGTGCAGTAGACTGAGATATAGTGTTTCAAGTGTAAGGAATTTGGTCATTTTGCTAAGGAATGCAGGAAACCAAAAAGTATGAAAGACTCAACGTATCACAAGGAAAAGATGCTGCTGTGCAAACAAGCTAAGAAAGGTGTTCCATTACAAGTAGAACAAGCTAATTGGCTAGAGTACACGGATGAGGAGATTGATGAACAAGAATTGGAAGCACATTACAGTTTTATGGCAAAGATTCAGGAGGTTCCTACTGCAGACTCAGGAACTGATACTGAGCCATTGGAACAGGTACATAACGATGCTGAATATAATGTGTTTGCCAATGTGAGACAGTATTCTGAGCAACCTGAATCCACTTATAACACATGTTTAGTGGAAAAGGATGATAGTAATGTCACTCCCGATTCACCGGATATGTGTGATAATGATATTTAGACTAACCAAAATGCTGGCGATGAGCGTGTTGCGCTTACTAATTTAGTTGCATTAAATACATAACCCATTTTATAACAATGGGTTTGATGAAAGACTTTTAATTTGTCAAGTCTTTCTGCAAAGTCATTCAAAAAGCTCATAGCGCAATGCAAAAAACTACCTTCAAAAGACTTTTTCAAATAGTAAAAAGTCATTTTCATTTTATGCATTGGAGATGCTCTAATGTCAGAACCATTTTTTGATTGAACTAAAGACATGTATACGCTATCTAGATGTTATAGTTGGACTTTTAGATAGTCGCCCAAAAATCTATTAAGGTATATAAAATCAAATAGAGGCAAAGCTAGCGAGGTTCTCAAAGGATTCACATAAACTACATAGATTCTCACTACAATATAAAACTTTCAAAAATTACGGATCTTTACAAAGTGCATCTTGATTACAAGAGGATTGTATCATAAACCTTGTTATATTGAATGAACGTCAATTCTTTCTACTTCCTTTATATATTTTCTTTTTTATGTCCCTCACAAACGAGCAACTATACTGGCCATAAAATATGTGTTCTTTAAACTGTTTCAATTTTCGTGCATAGTGCGGTTATTTGCTCATTAAAGCTTTCCTATCAGTGTAGCAAATAAAGAATTAAACGGTATAGGGGTATAAGTGATAGGGAATTAAATACTTAGAGGATAAGGAAGATTTTTTTATTTTTGTGGAAGTTAATATTATATATTAGTTATATATATATATTATATATATATATATATATGTATATATATAAAAGAAGAAGAATAAAATAAAATAGAAAATGTTTTTGGATTTTTATAAAGATAATAAAAATAAAATAAAAATATTTTTGGTATTTTTAATATTTATAAAATAGAAAATAAAATAGAATTGGAAAAAAAATTGGAATTTTATTAATTATTATTATTTTATTTTTTTTTATAAAAACAAAAATAAACTTTTCAAAAGAAAGGATCTTCTAGGCACTAACTCGAAACACAACGCAAAAATCGTACAAATCTCCCCGGCAGTGGCGCCAAATAAGCTAAAACAATAAGCTAGAATACAAACTTTAAGCTAAAACAAATGATAAAAAGACAAACTTGGAAAATATGCTACTTGAAATAAGCAACTATTAAAAAGCAACAAACTTTAAGATAAAAAATAAGCTAAAAATATAATAAAGACATAAGCTTGGAAAAATAAGGCAACCGAAATAAGCTAAATAAGCTTATTCGAAAAGCTTAAATAAACATGAATATGAAATAAGCTTAGATGAGATAAACTATAAGGAGCTTATTCGAATATAAGCTTAAGATCCAAAAAAATAAATAAGCTAAAAAGAACTTATTTAGAAATAAGCTAGAAAAAGAAAGGATAAGAGAATAAGCAAAAGTAAAAAGTATCAAGTAATACCAACCTTAAACATCTTCATTAAAATAAGCCAAGAATACAAATAAGCTAGATACAATAAGCTTAAAAGCTTTTACAAAATAAGCTAAAAACTAAATCTATACTACACTACTCCTACTCATACTATGTGTAAAATAAACCTACATTCTAATCTAATCTAATGCCCCCATCGTCTGGATCTGTGGTGGTATTTAAGGCCTACCAAGTAGGGGTATTTTGGTCATTTTAAGTCCCTTCCAGCTCACAACTTGCAATTATGACCAATCATTTGCCTTGGATCCCCAAACAGCCAATCATTGCCTTGGATCTATCGCCAATCATTGCCCCTTCCAGAACCTTGTACTGACAGCCTGTCACTGTCACGTGTCACACTCTGATTGGTCATTGGACAACCGCCACCTCGTACCTGCAGTTAATCATTAGCCGCTAGCGACCGCCACGTGGCAGCCTCTGATTGGCCAGTCGCCGCCACGTGGCATCCACGTCATCAGATGGAGCCCACTTGCTGATGTGGCAGCTGACGTGACAACTGACGTGACAGCTGACGTGGCAGCCACGTGGCATAAGGGATTAATGTCAAAACTAGCCAAAGTTGGGATCGAACCCCCGACCACGAGGTAAGAATCTCAAAGGTCAAGCCCTTAACCAGCTGAGCTGGGGGTGATTCTTGTTATATACATGCAATATTTTTCATTTAAGGGCAATTATAGCTGGTCCATGTTATTAATAAGAAAATGGTCAAATAGAATATTGACCGGTCTATTTAAGATTATTTGGACCGGTTCAAAAATTGAGAAAGGTACCGATGGACTCGTAATTTCGTGCTCTTTCCAACGGAGTGCTCGGGGAATTTTTACGACCTCGTTTGAATCTTGATAAACGTGAAAACGTCGTTGAAACTTATCCGAAAATCACCGTTTTTTGCTTTGTTTTCACTCCTTTGTACCTGCAAGACATAATAACACAAACCAAACATATTTGCAATATAATTACACATATTTTAGGGTTTTTAGTCCATTTTATAGTGTTTTCCGGTATAAAAATAATATGTGTTTAAGCACACATCAGAAGTCCACACATTTAAGTGGATAATATCAAAACAAGAAGTAACCACAGTATCGAAACTAACAAACAGAAGCCTCACGTGTTTGCCAAGCTGACAAGCATGACAAAAAATGGGAGGTTTCTATTTATTACACGAAATAAAATTATGCGAAACAAAACGGCATAGCACTTCATTTCTTGGATGTCCAAGACGTTGATGCCGCGTATGCTGACTGACAAGGAAGGCATGGGGAATTGGAGAAGGAGCCATGACCGGGTAAAAA
>BQNB010086988.1:3068-15005 GCA_026074375.1 Tanacetum coccineum
AACCTCAAAACTACAACTTTTCCAAGAAAAATTCTAAGGAAGTAAGACCATGTAACAAGGGAATAAACATGCATCATAGACACTCATCAACGCAAACCCACAACTATTTAACCATAAAAACTCATATTTCGCTTTATTCATCCTACAAAAATCAACATAACTCACTAATGGTTGAGATATACCAAAAAACTGTTTCAAACGCACCTTAACTAATTAGACAAAAACTACAACTTTTAAATTATGAACCCTAATATGTTTTTAACTGATTACGAGTGATAAAAGGAGTTTTAACCTAATTCTTTTTGCCAATATGAAAAGAAATGTATTAGGAACGAGTAGTAGTGTACCTTTTTCCTTAAAACGATTTTGATTTTATGTTTTTGAAACGAGCGAAATGTGTAGAGAGAAATGTGTTTGGATTTTTTTAATATGAATGTGTGTGGAGCGAAATGTGTTTTGAAAATGTTATAACCGGCTTAGATTCAGAGAATGACATAAGTGGTCCTTGTCCTTTAAATCCTTTTCTATTTTCTTTTCAAACTTATTCCTAAGTCTAAATATTATATAGAAATGACATTTTGAGCCTCTTAAGTTGATAACTAAGATTTTAATTCCTATATTTTGCCATTTAGTCCCTAAAAGTTAACTTCAATAACATTTTAAGACCAATTGAGCTAAAAATACATTAACTCCCCTTTAACTGATAATTCATTATTGTAAAACCTTTTTCCATTTTATTCTGCGATGACATTTTAAAAGATCCTTTTTAAAAGAATTTGACTATTTCTCCCCCTCAAATAATGTCCAGTTTTCTATTTAAAGAGCAATAGACATTGTTTGAGCGATTGAAATTTCTTTTAAAATCTTTTTGAAATGAGAAACTGATCTGATTAGTTATTTTTCATAAAACAACACCAATAAAAACATGATTTCTCTCGTTTGCATAAATAAATGCACTGACACGTACACTTATTTGAATAAGAAGCATGGGTTGTGTTGCAAAGTAAACACAAGCCTTTGAATGAATATGAAGTAATTCATTCCCGAGAAAATAAATTCCCATTATGAGGTCAAGTTTTCTTTTTGGCGAAAGACTTGCCTTTAAGATGATGACCGAGTTGCTATCTGAAATAATAGCAAGCCATTGACATGTTTTGAAAAACTTTGGAACTTCTGCTCGAACTTCATTTACAGCCACGTATCATATCATTATTAAATGACATTTCTAAGGCCGTAAATGTTATAAATTTTCAGAAGACATGTCAGAGATACATATTTTTATATTTTTCTGAATTTTTAATTTTGTAATTTTCTTTTTTGAAAAATTTGTATAAAATGAAAATTATTTTAGGGTTTTATGTTTTCTTATATACATATGATACATGATATACCACGAGAGACCAGCATTACTCATCCTCTTCCTCTGCTAGACGTTTTAACGTTTCTAGAGACATACTTCTCATATATAGCTTTTCGATCAAGAAGTTGAATCTTTCTTTTGGCAAATGTTTGGTGAAGATGTCAGCCAGTTGGTATTTGATCCGGACAAAGTAGAGTTCCACAATTCCATTCTCAACTTGTTCCTTTCTAAAATGGTAGCGTACATCAATGTGTTTGGCTCTAGAGTGTTGAACGTTGTTGCAGCATAGAGCAATCGCACTTTTGTTGTCGTAGTATAGAGGAATCTTATTGAATTAAAAGCCATAATTTGTTAGCTGTGACTGCATCCTTAGGATTTGAGCACATCACCCAGATAAGGCAATATATTCAGCCTCTGTACTCGATATCGCAGTGCTCTTTTGCTTCTTGGAAGACCAGCTAACAAGTTTGTCACCAAAGAACTAAGCGCTTCCTGATGTACTACGTCTAGTGTCTTGACACCCTGCTTGATCTGCGTCTGAATATGATGTTAGAGACATATCGGTTTCCTTCGAGTACCAGATACCCATGTTAATGGTTCTCTTAAGGTATTGAAAGATTCGTTTAACCGCATGTAGGTGCTTTTTGGTAGGCTTTGCCTGATACCGAGCACATAAGCAGACTGCATGAATAAGGTCAGGTCTACTGGATGTCAGATACATGAGGGATCCAATCATGCCACGGTAAAGTGTAGCATCAACTTGTTTCCCCTATAGATCTTTATCCACTTTATTCTTTTCAACCATAGGAGTGTCTACAGAATCACTAGTTAGCAAACCATATTTTTTAATAATTTCATAAGCATATTTTGATTGGTTTATAAAGATGCCTCTAGGACTTTGAGAAATTTGTAATCCTAAGAAGAATGACATTTGTCCCATCATTGACATCTTGAATTTAGTGGTCATCAGATTAGCAAACTCATTACACATAGCAGTATTAGTGGATGCAAATAATATATCGTCAACATAAATTTGTACTAGTATAAGTCATTTCCTGCTTTCCGTGTGAAGAGTGTTGGATCAACTGCACCTGTGGAGAAATGTTGTGAAATGAGGAAACTTAACAGCATGTCGTACCATGCACGTGGTTCTTGTTTGAGACCTTGGGTTGTCCTGATCAATAAATCCTTCTGGTTGAGAAACATAGACCTCTTCTTTAAGCTCGCCATTTAAGAAAGCCGTTTTGATGTCCATTTGGTAGATCATCATATTCTTGTGGGCGGCATTTGCTATGAAGATACGGATGGCCTCTATTCTTGCAACCGATGCAAATGATTCCTTGAAATCGATTCCCTCCTCTTGCCTGAATCCTTGAGCAACTAGTCTAGCCTTATTCTTTAGTACCCCACCAAATTCATTTGTCTTGACCTTGTAAATCCATTTGAGTTTGATCAACATGACTTTATCTAGACACGACACCAATTCCTAAACTTCTAGTCTTTTAAATTCGTGAATTTCTTCTTGCATTGCATCGATCCAGGATGGTTCAGTCATTGCTTGTTTGAAGTTCTTTGGTTCTACAGAAGTTAGGAAGGCATCAAAGTAACACCACATGGCATCAGTTTCGAGTTGCTTTCTGGTGGATACAGAGCGAGAAGGATCTCCGATTACATTTGCTATAGGATGATCCTTTGTCCATCTACCAAGGTGTTCAAATGGAGTGTGGGTGGGTCTCACATTAGATGACGATCCTTGAGAAGTCGAGTCTTCAGGAAGAGATTCAAGAAGTGGATCATCATGAAAAAGTGATGTTTTTGGTGATTCTTCAAAACCTTGAGAAATAATTAGAGAATGTTCTTGTTCTTGTTTTGATGGAATACTTGTTGATGGAGCATCTTGGTCAACTGATGTAGAGATGGGTGAATTGGCTAAATCAATAGCTCGCAATTGTTGGAGGATTGAAGTATTCATCGAACATGGGTTGGAAGAAACGATCCCAATCATCTCTTTTTGGTGGATTACAAGGTTGTTGAGGAATAGGGTTTGAAACGAGTCCTGAACTGGATGTTGCAGGAGTCATTAATTGAAGCCCGGGTCCTGAACCGAATTATTCAGAAGCCATCACTGTCAGCTCATCGAACGATACATGAATTGTTACCATAGTTTTCCGGGTTCTTCTGTTGTAGATCTTGAAAGCTTTCTTACGGGCGCCTAACCAACAAAAATATCAATATCGGCCTTTGCATCTAGTTTACCCAAATCCTCACTGTCATTGGTCGGATAACATAGTGAACCAAAGACATGAAGAAATGATAAATTCGGCTTCTTGTGGTGTATCAACTCATATGGAGTTTTGTTGTATCAGAGATGGATCAGGGAGCGGTTTTGGGTATAACAAGCTGTATTGATTGCTTTGGCCCATAGAAATAATGGAGATTTTAAAAATATCAACATTGTACGAGCAGCTTCTACAAGAGTTCGATTTCGCCTTTCGACAACGCTATTTTGTTAAGGAGTGCGCGCAACAGATGTTTCATGCGAGATGCTGACATTTTCATAAAATTCACAAAGTGTCTGATTGACAAATTCGGTTCCATTATCTGTTCAAACATTACGAACTGTGGCATTCAAACGAGCTTAAATATTTGTGATGCATTTGATAATGGCCTCAGGAGCTTCATCCTTTGACCTTAAAAATTTGACCTAAGTAAATCATGAGTAATCGTCAACAATCACCAAGATATACTTTTTCCCGTTAATGCTCTCCACATGCATTAGGCCATACAAATCCATATGCAGAAGATAGAGTTTCTCTTGGTTAGTGTCTTCAGCCTTGGGTTGATGAGAGGATTTCTTGCTTTTTCCTAATGCACATGCTGAACACAGATGATCTTTCTAAAATTTAAGTTTTGGAATGCCTCGTACAACACCGTCTTTAGCTAGCTTGTTAAGAGTACCAAAGTTGAGATGCGATAATCGACGGTGCCATAACCAACTCTTAGTCTTTCACGCTTTGGATAGAAGACAGATAGGTGACGTCTTTAGCATGTCATCAAGAGAAATTGTGTACAAATTTGTGTCTCTAGATCCTGAAAGTAGATCAACACCTTCTAAATTTCGAATAAAGCAAGTGTTTTTCTAAAATGCAACTTCAAGATCCACGTCGCAAAATTGTCCAACAGAAAATAAGTTATGTCCAAGCCCCTCGACGTAGTATACCCTTGAGATAATTATGTTTCCCATCTGATAGTCACCATACCCATAATCTTTGCAATTTGGCCGTTCCTGAATCTAACTGTTCCCAGAAATTTACTAATAAAGTTCACGAGCTGAGAGCGATTTTCGGTCATGTGCTTGGAGAACCCGAATTCCAAATACCACAGAACAATTTGGACAACCTGCAATCAATCAGAGAAGAAGATGCATTGGAAACAGTGGATCCCCAAGATTTATTGGGTTCCTTAGTGTTAGAAGTATTAGATTCTACACTCGTAATTTTGCTACTGGACCCTACAGATCTTGATGCTTTTTATCTCCGACTGTATACCTTAAGGTTTGATGTTATAACTGGAGTAATAGTGGTTTCCTTAAGGGGTACTATTTCAGAGGTAATCCTAGTTAAAGGGCACCTATTTCCAACTATAGTAAGTATCCTTCCTGTAGGTTTCCAACTATATCCAATTTTGGTAAACACCTTTCATGTAGGTTTCTATTATTTTCTTTGTTTGTTTGTTTTAGATTTGGTTTTGGAACGCACATTCACATCATTCAATTCATTCAGATAATTAATAAAACACATGTGATGATCAACATCAAACAAACATTTGCAACACATAGCATTAAACTTAGCATTTCTCTCAGAATGCTTAACAAGTGCATTACTAATAGGTTCAGAAACATAATTTGTCTTATTCAAACTAGATTTAACTGTCCTAGGGTGTTCTTCTACTTCATTTTTCTTATTGCTACTTGATGGTCGCGAGATCCTATTTTTCTTTGTATTTCCTGAAGGCTTTGATCCGCTAGCACTAGTAGTAGAGTTTACTCCTGTAGAAGGCAACAAAGGTATGTTAGAATCTTTGGTTTTAAGAGAATCAGTCTGTTTGGATATGTTGTTTGACGATGTGACAGGTTCAGCAAACCTAACCTTTTTTTCCTTGTTCCTTGGTGTAACAGCCACTAACTTTTCACTAGGTTTGTTGAAACTAGGGCAAGATTGAGTGGCATAAATTAGCAACTCTTGAATGCGAGTTACATACTTACAGGCATAGTCAAGCGCACTATCTAAAGGACTTAAAGATCTTTGACTATTTCCATAAGAAAAGCAACTGTTCCTGAATATGCTTAAGATAGTCCATGAGAGCTTCCTTATTGTTCAACAACTTAGGAGCTAGTGGTTCCAAATTAATCTTGTACATTCCTGGAGCAATAGTGGTAGTAGGTTTTGAAATAGCATTATCGACAACATTTTTTCCTTTAAGTTTCCTTAATTCATTTTTCAATGCTGTAATAGCAAAAACCTTTTCTTGAAGTTGAGCATTTAAAACTGAATTTTCGACAGACTTTGCATTAATTTGATCAATTAGAGAGTCACTATGTTCTTTTGATCAAACACGTGTCTATTTAATTGAGTCAAATTGGTCTTTAAAAATTAATTTCAAATGCTCCTGTTCTTTTCTTAAATTTTCATTTTCAGAAAGTAATTTTGCCACACTATGCTCCAACTCAATGTTGATTATTTCCATTTCATCTATGTCCATTTTGACATTTTCCACATTTGCTTTTCCACTCAATGATTTAATTTTCTCCTTCAACTTTCTAATGACTGTGTCCTTCTCTTGTGACTGAGCTTTCAATTAATTTATTTCAAACAAGTGATTAAATGTGGGAGCATTTAGGTTTTCACCAGAATTGTCCCTTCGAAAAATTTCTTGATGAAGTTGAGTTTCTAATTCCAAAGAAATGCAATGATTTTCCAATGTTTAATAACTTTTGACAAGTTTATCGTAAACCTCTTTTTCAATGAAATCTTTCTTTTTAAAAAGCTTAGTCTCAAGTTCTAGACACTTACAGCATTCATTCACACATGATTTATTCACATCACAGATATCAACCGAATTCATAGTATGCATAATATCTTGAGACATGATTTGGTTCAAGAGTTCATCATTATCAATCTGAAGTTGTTTGATTTGAATTTTATAATCGTTTTTGTCTACAGAACACTAATCAACAGCAGCTTCCATTTGGTTAAAGACAGTTTAAACTTCAGTAATTTCATCTAAAAGAGTTTAATCAAATGCATTAAATGTGTCTTTTAAAACTTTTAAGAATGGAATTATTTCAATTACAAAATATGCTTTTATATGCTCAAAACCCCATGCACCTGCTGTAATAGCATCAGATGCTGTTGGGATTAAAAGACTTCTTGATGATCTTGGAGTTACTGTTGTTGGGGTTTGTGTTACTGCTGCTAAGAAAAACTTAGTGTTGTTCATTAACTCTAATGAAAAATATGCTAAGTATTTAGTACTGCTAGTTCATAGTTACTACTGCTAGTGTAATTTAGTACTGCTAGTGTATATTAGTACTGCTAGTTACTATTGCTTGTTAAGAGTTAAGGCTGCTGGTACAAAATTACAACTGCTGAAAGTTACAACTGCTGAAAGATTACAACTGCTGAAAGATAAAGATTGCTTAAAGATCAAGATTACTTATGAGATAAGGATTGTTATTTATAGAATAGATCTTTGAGAATAATCTAAGTTTTAGTAATATATTGTAAATCGACTAGTACTCCTTGGTGTATAAAAGGATGTCCTAGGGCATAGAGTTTGATATCACAATCTAGAAATCTTTTGTTTTGATATTGTTATAGCTTCAAGGTTTTGTAACCCTAATACTAGGAGAGCATTCGTATTATTTGTAATAATAATATTGGAGCTTTTATTGTTGAAATTATATTGTTTTGTGTTACTGAAGAATTCTTATATTAAATATTAGATTCCGCATAATCTTTAGTATTATTAAACAAAGTTTCTTAAACTAAGTTGTGTTAGATTTATCTAGCATAACTAAACCTTAAACAAGCTTAAGGAATTCGATCATTAGAAGTTAACTGGGATCAACAAGTGGTATCAGAGCTTGTTGCTTTGAGAAACTTTGCTAAGAAGACATGGATCAAGACTCAGTACATATGGTGGCTGCATCAAAAGTGCCTATGTTCAAACCAGGTAAGTATGAGCTTTAGAGGATGAGGATGGAACAGTACATCTAGATGATTGATTATTCTCTATGGAAAGTCATAAAGAATGGTAATGCACCTCCAATAACAAAAGTTGTTAAAGGTGTTGAGACTATAATTGCTCCTACAACTATTGAAGAAAAGGCACAAAGGAGGTTAGAGTTGAAGGCAAGAAGCACTTTATTGATGGGCATCCTTAATGAACATCAATTGAAGTTTAACTCCATCAAAGATGCCAAGTCATTGCTGCAGGCTGTTGAGAAGAGGTTTGGAGGGAATGCTGCTACTAAAAAGACTCAGAGGAATCTTCTAAAGCAACAGTATGAAAATTTTACTGCATCTAGCTTAGAGGTGTTAGATCAAACCTTTGATAGGCTTCAAAAGCTTATCAATCAGTTGGAGATTCATGGTGAAAGTATCTCACAAGAAGATGTTAACTAGAAGTTCTTAAGAAGTCTGTCACCAGAATAGAACACACATACCATTGTGTGGAGGAACAAGTTTGAGATAGATACATTAAGCTTGGATAATCTTTACAAAAACCTGAAAATCTATGAACCAGAGGTTAAAGGGACATCAAGCTCAATCACAAACACACAAAACATAGCCTTTGTGTCCTTAAACAGCACCAGTAGTATAAATGGAGCAGTTAATACTGCTCATGATTTTTTTCTACAAATGCTAGCACTCAAGCTACTGCTGTTAACTCAACAAACAATTAACAATTGAGTGATGTTGCCCATTCTATTTTCTTTGCAAGTCAACCAAATAGTCTACAACTTGACAATGAGGACTTGCAACAAATTCATCCTGATGATTTAGAAGAGATAGACTTGAGGTGGCAGATGGCTATGCTAACAATGAGGGCAAGGAGATTTCTTGAAGAACACTGGAAGGAAGTTTTTTGTGAATGGTAATGCCGACCTTTGGGTTGATAAGTCAAGGTAGTATAGTGTTACAACTGCCACAAAAGGGGGATATTTTTAAGGGGAAGGTTTTTGAGGGCTCCAAGGAACCAAGAAAACAGGAATAGGGAGAACACAAGAAGGGTTGTGCCAGTGGAGACAACTACTTCTAATGCTTTGGTGTCTTGTGATGGTTCTGGTTATGATTAAAGTGATCAAGTAGAAGAAGGTTCAACTAACTTTGCACTCATGGCTTACTCTTCTACAAGTTCTAACTCTGAGGTATCTACTGATTTAAACTGTTCATCATCTTGTTTGAAAATGTTAAAATCTTTAAAGACAAAATGAACAATGTTAAAGACTTTAAGGACATCTAAGGTAATTGTTATTGCTTATAAAACAGGTTTAGAGTCTGTAGAAGCAAGACTTCTAGTTTATAAGAAAAATAAGTCTGTTTATAAGGAAGATATCAAGGTTTTAAAATGTGAGATTCATTTAAGAGAAGTAGCCATTACAGAGCTTAGAAGGAAGTTGGAACTGGCTCAAAAACAAAAAAGATAAAATTCAGCTAACAGTAGAAAATTTTGAGAATTCATCTAAAAACTTAAGCAAATTAATAGACTGTCAAATAGTTGATAAGTGCAAAACAGGTTTAGGGTATAATGTTGTTCCACCTCCCTATACAGGAAACTTTATGCCTCCAAAACCTGATATGTCATTCTCTGGTTTAGAAGAGTTTACAAGTGAGCCTATAATTATTAAGCCTATGGTTGAGAACAGTGAAGCTAAGGCTAGTGAAGCTAAGGCTAGTGAAGCTAAGGCTAGTGAAGCAAAGCCTAAAGCAGTTAGGAAGAATAATGGTGCTCCAATTATTGAGGATTGGGTGTCTGATAATGAGGAAGATGATGTGCCTTAGGCTAAGATTGAAAAGAAAACATTTAAGCCTAGTTTTGCTGAGATAGAGTTTGTCAAACCTAAACAGCAAGAAAAGACTGCCAGGAAAAATGTCAAACCTGTTAAGCAAAATAGGCAAAACATTCATACTCCTAGAGGCAATCAAAGCTTGTTATGTATGTGGAAGTTTTGATCACATATAGGTAGATTGTAAAAAGGTGAATAAAAAACCGTTTTAAAATATAAAACATGTTTGGAATAATGCTAAAAGGGTGAATCACCTGAATTTTTTTATGATGCCTCAAAGATTAGGAAGTAATTTTGAGATGTTTAACAAAGCTTGTTATGTATGTGGAAGTTTTGATCACTTATAGGTAGATTGTAAAAAGGTGAATAAAAAACAGTTTTAAAATATAAAACATGTTTGGAATAATGCTAAAAGGGTGAATCACCTGAATTTTTTTAGAATGACTCACCCCAGTCCTAAAAGGAACATGGTTCCAAAAGTAGTATTAATGAAATCTGGCCTAATATCAGTTAATACTGCTAGACAAGTTAATACTGCTCACACAAAACAACAGTGAATGATGCTAGTCCAATGTCAAATATTTCTAAAATAGCACATTCAACTGTTAAGAGGCCCATTAATAAGAATACAACATTTAAAAACAGAAATTTTAATCAGAGGGTTAATACTGTTAAGAATAAAAATGTTAATACTGTTAGGCCAAAAGGCTATGACTATCACTCTTATGCGAGACCTAGCTAAAACCATAATAAACATTTGCATCCCCAACACAGGCAGATCAAGATTTTCTCTACGTCCGCAACATTACTGATATTATTACATCTATTTAAGCAACACTAATGTAGAGAGCGTATTAAAGCGACAGGACCCCTGTTCCTCTCTCAGAGTTATGATCGGAGTCTTTACTCATTGAAACCAAAGACTAAAGAGTATCTTTAGACCATGTTTCTAAACACAAACAAGGAGCCATCAATCACCTTGAAAAAATTTTGATTGTTTATTGATTTCTATCCTCCTGCGTGAATGATTCTTTTCTCTGTTATTCTCATGGCTGCCCTAAGATAGATCTCATCACGTTTATTCTTGACCTTTTCGAGACTTCACACTGATTAGAGTGATTAGTTCTCACTAACAAATAAACACACGCAACAGACTCTCCGATCTTTACACACTTCGACATCTATAAACTCAGAGTGATGAAACACGAGATTGCTACACTCCAGCGATACTCTATAATGAGTATCGCACTTATGATTTCGACTTCCCAGGAGTGGTATTTATGTCGATCGTATAGACTTATAGCTCACATATAGGACTACAATCTGCATTCTATAGCTGCGCGTCTCTATCAGCGAGATTTCTTTTTATACTTACTTCGCCTACACACTCTTATATTGCGCGAACAGATATCTTGCGTCAGATTGTACATCGAAATTAATGTTACGCATCTCTAGGCGAGCGTTCACATAATTTCATCTCAAACACACTATTAGCCTATCACATACAACATTCAGTTCTCCTTCACAACAATTCAGCGTAGAGCAAGTGTGCGAGACACATAACAGACAGTAGCGCACAGAGATCAGTTATATTATACAATCAAATATTTATAGGATATGTTACCTTTGGAGGTAACCCCAAAAGAGGGAAAATCACAGGCAGAGGTACAATCGAAACTAGTAATTTATATTTTGAGAATGTGTATTTTGTAAAAGAGTTAAAGTTTAACATTTAACATTTAAAGTTTAACATTTTTAATGACACTGAATGTATTGTTTTATCTCTAAACTAAGTTAACTGATGAAAGTCATGTTTTATTTAAAGTTCCTAGAAAGAACAATAGGTATAGTGTTGATTTAAAGAATATTTTTCCTAAAGGAGGTCTAACTTGTCTCTTTGCAAACGCCACATCTGATGAAACTAAACTTTGGCATAGGAAGCTTGGACATATAAATTTCAAAACTATGAACAAACTGGTTAAGGGAAATCTTGTAAGAGGTTTACCTTCAAAACTTTTTAAAAATAATCAAACATGTATTGCTTGTCAAAAGGGAAAGCAACATAGAGCTTCTTGTAAGTCTAAAATAGTAAGTTTAATCAGCCAACCTTTGCATATGTTGCACATGGATTTGTTTGGTCCAACATTTGTAAAAAGCTTAATGAAAAAGATGTATTGCCTAGTTGTCACAGATGATTACAATAGGTTTAGTTAGGTTTTCTTTCTAGCTACTAAGGAAGAGACTAGTGGAATTCTAAAGTCCTTTACAACTAGAGTAGAAAATCTAATAGATCAAAGGGTTAAGGTAATTAGGTGTGACAATGGAACCAAGTTCAAGAATAAGGAGATGAATTAGTTTTGTGAGAGAAAATGTATTAAAAGAGAATTTAGTATAGCTAGAACTCCTCAACAAAATAGAGTAGCTGAGAGGAAAAATAGAACACTAATTGAAGCTGCTATGACAATGGTAGCTTATTCTAAGCTACCTACTACTTTTTGGGCTAAAG
>BQNB010086989.1:0-23754 GCA_026074375.1 Tanacetum coccineum
CCATGGGTGGGAAGGGGTATTTATACAAATGATTCTTTCTAACTCCGAGCTATGTTATACTAATGATACACGGGGGGTGACCGAGTCTTTTTTCATAATCCTAACAAGTTTCTTGTCTTAATTCTACTCGTTTCTTATTATTTTCATTTCTTTAATGTACAATAGGGACATTGTTCAAATCAAGTAGGGAGATGGGAGTAGAATTAATACTTGACATATGTTTTGCCTTCGATTTTCTAGTTTTCTTTGAAAATTATGCCAAATTTAAAATTTTTGACAAATTTTTCTTAAATAACTAGAATTAATCTTTGCCAAATGCACGTTATCCTTTATTATTACTTGGTGAGATTTATGCCTAATATTCTGTTTCCGTCATATTATTCAAAAATCCACCAAAATATTGAGTGTGCTGGTAGTATTGTAGACTTTAGAACTTGGCATGTACATCATTTTGAGACCTAATTGATTAGCATGAATAGATAGTTTAAGAATGCAACACTTAAGAAATCACCCAAATAGCCTATATGTGTGTGTTTATTAACTTGTTACACTGACTTGTCGACCTCACGTGATAAACCCTTTTGTTGCACTCATTATTAGTGCAAGATACCCCTAGATCACCCTTGTCAACCCAATCTATGTTTTCACCCTACTCTACATGTTTCGTTACACCATTTTACCTTAGCCTACCCTATAGTCTTTATTTTCTTTGTGTTGAAATCTCTGGCTACTTAAGTCTATGGTTCAGTGAGAATGGGAATGAGAATTATATGCATTCGTGAAATACCAATCAATTATGATCTATAAAGACCCCATGTATCACCACTTTCGACATTGTTTATCTCAAGTGGGGGGATGTGCGTATAATATCGAATGTTGCAGGGGAAATAATTAAAGATATAAACTCCTATGACATTTGCATATTATGAAGAAAATGAAGAAAAGAGGGTGCAACAAAAAGCCACCCATGCGCTAAAAAATGTAAAGATGGTGCAAAATAAAAAATTAAAAAAATAGAGCTAGTAGCCCATTATTGCATCAGCCCATTATTACACCAAGTCATCTCAATACTCATGAATAATGGAGCTAGTAGCCTATTATTGAAGATCAGATTTTCGAACTTAAACTCTTGGACCCATGGATGGACAGTAGTTAGTTATGACAACCTTAGATTATTTTAGACTATTTGTTTTGTGTTTTTATTAACAACCATTAAATGTGTATCCAATGTCTATCCTAACCCCTTTATCACCCTTTAAAATCAATCCTAACCCTTTAATCAACCCTGTAAAAAACCATATTTACCCTTGTTGTCCTTGGAGAGTTATGTAGACCTATGTCTACTGGTGCAGATTTGTGTACTTTTTATGCTTTATTGACTAGAATACATGCATATGGACTGTGCAATTGAGCGATCACCCCGAAAATGAAACACTTAGACTAGTGGAGAGCTGAGTTGACTTTTTATCCCCTTTTGTGAGGTGTTCGGCTTTGATGTTTTCTAGCATAAGAGTTTTATAAATTCATTTCTTGAAGTTATTCTCGAGAAATCTTTTTATGAAATTTTCTAACAGGTTCTACTTGAGGGCAAGCAAAGTCAAGTGGGGGGATATTTGATAACATCAAATATTTAATACTTTTTGGTGGCAAAATACCCCGTATATTACCTGCAAATGTTTCACTAACACTCAAAAATGAGATATTTTCTATCATTTTATAGTTTTCAGGTGAAATGCAGGAAAGTGACAAGAAACAAGGGAAAAAGGACTCAAAGTGTAAATATTTAAAGATTGTTAGGGCGCAACACCAAATATGGTTACAGGCTTTGTAACATTATATTTAAGCAAGTACCGAGATCAAAGACAAACTTTACTGCGTGACAAGAGTATCGAGTCTACCACCGTAAACAAGATTTAGAAGAAATTTACCATAGATAAATTTACGCGTTACACCCATATGGTTAAGCCGCTAACTAAGATCCACAAATATAGAAGGAAGATCACGTACTTATGGACATTATTTGAAGGTTACGGTGTAACACAATATCTGGTTACGCCGTAACAACTGCTTAAATATGGAATGCTGTGTAAGAAGGTTACGACGTAACACCTTTATCAATTACGCCGTAACAGGTTCAATACCTATAAATAGAGGCCTCATTCAAGCTATTCCGACATCACTTCCTCCACAGCCAATTGAAGAGGCGACAAAGGCTTCCAACCTTTGAAGAATTCCACCTGGAGTCCAAGGGAGATCACACTTTACTTACTTTTTGTATTTAATCGTTCAAATACGAATACTGTAAGAATTATGAGTTTTCAATCTATGATTTCTTCTATTTCTTGCTGTGTTTCCATTACCATGAGCGGCTAAGCACTTAAAGTGCTGGCCTAGTTATGTAGTTACTTTTGTTATGATTGTTTCCTGTTAGATTATGGTTTCGTTAGATATTCCTTGACTATCGTGTAACCTTGGGTTTTGGTAGTACGGGTGGTTTGGACCTGGCTTGCCCCATTATTAGATTATCTAGTCAATATGGGATCCAACGGGTACTAGGGAGGATCTATGACTCCGACCCCTAGTGTAGGAACTAACCGGTCACCGCACTTATCACTTAATATACTTAAAATGCATCTATGACTCTTTCAGAGTAGGTTAATAATCTTATAGGTTTTAGATATGTTTAGGAATAGTTCGGGATTAATATTACAATTGGATATCCGACTAACCTATACGATTTGGGACTGAGTTGGATCACGGAAGTTTATAGGATAGGACTGGCATATGCATATTCAAGTCTATCGACATTAGAAACGCTATTGAAACCAATAATTTAACATTGCACAGGAAACGATTTTCATAACATAGTTAATAAAAGTAACTAGGTATGATCCTACTTCACTAGATTGAATTCCTTAAGCTTGTTTAAAGTTTAGTTATATTAGATAATTCTTAACACAACTAATAGTAGAATCTGTGTTTAAATGTATTAAAGATTATGCGGAATTTAATCTTTAATATTAAGAAGAATTATCAATGAAACAATAATCCAATGAACATATAATTCAATAAATAAGCTCCAATATTATTATTAATAATAATATGAATACTCTCAAAGTATTAGGGTTATAAAGACCTTGAAACTATAAATTATAAGTCTAATAATACTTCAAAAGATTGATGAAAAAAGATATCAAACTCTATGCCTTAGGATCTCCTTTTATACACCAAGA
Organism: Tanacetum coccineum; assembly: GCA_026074375.1. Classification (NCBI taxonomy): domain Eukaryota; kingdom Viridiplantae; phylum Streptophyta; class Magnoliopsida; order Asterales; family Asteraceae; genus Tanacetum; species Tanacetum coccineum. Next base: position 3,234 of record BQNB010086989.1, read on the forward strand.
AGTCCTAGATAGGCTTACCAATACCTTTCCTTAGTATTCATAATTTTTAATAATACAAAATAACTTAATACATATCATATAAGCAATATTAACAACAAACGGTACTAACTTATTAACCTCAGCAACATTAACTTATCTCTGAGTAGTCTTAACCGTGAGCAGTACTAATATTCACTAGCAGTATTAACTTTGTACTAGCAGTAGTAAACACTTAGCATATTTCCTTTGAAGTTCATGAGCAGCACTAAATCCAGCTGAGCAACATTAACAAAAACATGAGCAGCAATAATTCAAACAACATTAAGAAAACTTTTAATCCTAACAATCCCCCTAAACTTGGTATTCTTCTTCAAAATCATCAAGTTTCTTCATTTAAAGTTTCATCAACACCAGGAGGATGCTTCCAAACACTTCTTTACTTCTTAAGTTATTTCATGATGAATTTAAGAAGCTGATAAGCCATTTCACTTTCATAATCAATTATAAGCTTCTTTTCCAACATCATTGAAAGTGTAAGTGGTGCAAGGGGATACTTCTTCTCTACCAACATATAAATCTGCACATGTTGCATCGTCAAGGAATGTACTCCACAGGAGTCATACAGCTTCTAATTCAACACTTTGTATTCTTGTTGATTCTTCCATACTTTATCTTTTACATGTGGTTCAAACATTGTTTTCAAATCACCCCATAATATCAAATCCAAGTCTTCCAATGGTCTTGTTGACTCATATTTAGCTTTTACCAACTTGTATAAATTTTCCAAATCTTCCCTGTCAAAACTTTTAAGCATTTGACTAAAGATCATATACATTTGAGACTTTCCATCAGCTCTCATTATTTGATAATAGCTTTTTCTTCCTTCTTTATGAATCTTTCAGCCAACAATACTTGGAGACTTAACAGCCAAAGGTATAGCATCAATTGCTACTTCTTCATCTGGAATGATTTCCATTAACTGTTTAAGCTTTGCTGTTTCTTTGTCATCTTCCACCTTTTGCTTCTTTGTAATCTCTTGTATCAGCTCGGTTCCTGATTACTTTTCTTTGCCTTCCACCAACTCTGTTCTAAAGTCTTCAAATGTTATTGTACCCTTTGAATGCTATGTCAAACATCTCTTGGTATAATCCAATACTCTTTCAACTTCAAATCTTTGAGCTTGTATCCTTCCATGTTCTTTAGGTAAGTACACATTATCTTTCTTTGTTGAGCTTTTGTTGGTGGTTTGTTTCTTTTCTCTTTTGCTCTTTTAGCTGCAAAATGCTTTCTTCTTTTCTCTAAGAGTTGTTGAAATAATGTAGCCTTTTCTTCAATAGACAACTCTTCTTGTTCTTGTGCTTGCATTCTTTCAGCCAATTGATGATCAGCATCAATCTTTGCCTGTATATCATCCCATGTTTCAATCAAGGCAATATTGGCTTCTTTTTCTTTTTCAGCTTTCTCTCTTGCAAGTCTTTCTTCTTCATTAAATTCAGCTTGTAAATTTAAAGCAGTTTCTTCATCAAGCCTGATTTGATCTTTCTTCTTTATAGGCTTCACAAGTTCTATCAATAAATCTTTACCTTTGTCCTGTGATTGTTGTGAAGATATTGTTGTTGTAGATTAACCCAGCTCTTGTATAACAACCCTTTTCTTCACTAGGTTTTATACTTTTCATTTCTTCAAGTTCTGGAGCAAGTTAATATCATCAACAGTTTTAATTATAGCAGTAGTTGTTGTAGCAGTACTAACAGTTGTTGCAGCACTAGCAGCACTAACTATATCACCAGCAGCACTATCTTGAGCAACATCAATAATTAGTTTAGCAGTGTTAATTACTCCAACTACTTCTTCAGCAACTTCTTGTTCTGCAACAAACACTTCCTCACCAGCAGAAATATTCACATCATGAACACTAACCAGGGTAATTTCTTCATCTGCATCAATAGCATCAATCCTTCCCTGTTTGGATGCATCCTCATCCAAACTTTCTTCATTATCAGAGGAATTCTACCCTAGCAGTCAAACCAACTTTGTATAATCTCTTCAGCCTATGAGTTCTTGACCTATTTTTCTTTTCAAGCTTCTTGACCCTCCTTTTCAAACTAGCAATCTCATTATGTTGAGTGGTCTTTGTCTTCTCCAAATCAAGAACCCGGTTTTGTAAAGTGGTACATAATGCCATCAATTCATCAAGTTTAAGTCTATCCTCATCACTTTGAAGTGTGTTACCTCTTGCGAGCAGTGAATCATTGGAATGTTTAGATACACTCTCAAACCTAGTTTGAGCAATAGTATCCCCCATGGTTTCTTGGCACCTGGGACCACCACCTGAATTAGTTCCTTGGGAACTAGATTCATTAGGTGTTGCTTGGATTGGGTCTTATTTATGTTAAAGTTGTCATGCTTGACTTCTAATCTTTAGAAAGCAAGTAGTGACAACTCATCCCAAAAATGTCAACCAACTCCTAGGGACAGCCTCATCTTGCAACATTTTCTAATTGGATCACTAGGTTGAAGGTATAACTAAGGGTGTCTTTCTTTTAGGCTTCCTAGGTTGTTGTGTCTTTTGAGGTTGAGTAGATGGTTGAATAAAGGTGGGTGTGTGATGGGGATCAGTTGGAATTGCTGAACCTTCACCCAATTATGATTGGTTTTGTACCACCATTGTTTGAAATAAAGGTGTTACTCTATCAGAAAAACCTTTACCTACCTCTCATATTTCCAAAAATCTTTTTAGTGTGAGAGGGTGCAATATAAATTCTCTTATGAGTTGACATCCCATCAAGTTGTTGGTCTAAAAATATTTGTACAAACCTTGGATACATCAAAAATTTGCCAGACAAATTATCCAAGTTTCTAATCATACTATCAAAAATGAATTTTGAAAAGTTAAATTTTCTGGTTTGTAGCTAAGCAGATAATGGCAGATGCCATAGTACTACTAAATTAAATTCCTTTGCAGTAGCTCCTTTGACTTAGACACTGGTTAAAATAGTATGAATTAGAAATTTCCATTGTGGGAAAAGATGGTTTTATTAAAGTTTAGTTTTTGTGAAATTTTCTCATACCCCATCAATGTAAGTTGTTCAAAAATGGTAGAATTTGGTAAACAATCAATACCTTCCTCATCTGCTAGTTGAAGATCTCTTCTAACAGATGATTCAGTGATGATTATCTTCTTGCCATCTACTAGGGCATGTAACTGTTCTTCCCATTGATAGTTTTGAATAAATAGTAGACAGATCGGTTCATGCAAGAACATATATATAGTAGATTACCAGTTAAGGCCATACCTTATATGGTGTGCATTCAAAAAATACACTATTTGGTTCAATACCCATCATTCTCTGGTGGGTTTATGACAAAAACGCAACCATATTATGAGTATCTGCAAACTTTAGAGTCGTCATTTATGTTGGGTTTTGATAATGAATAATAAAATTGAGTTAGGGTTTGTAATTAGAGAGTATATGAAAAAATGAAATTGATTAAATGATTGATTGAAACCCTTGATCGAAGTATTTATGAAAAATACCCTCAACAACCCAGCAGTAGTAACTCAACAGTAGTAAGTTATGCCTAGCTAGCATAACTGTGAGTCACTCAGTATTAAACTTAATGCTTTCCAAACTTCTTTCCCATCATCAATCTAACACTTTTCTTTGCTTTTCTTGCAAAATGTTAGCCCAAAAACCAAAAAAATAAGCCATAGCAATTTTCACAATTATCACATTATTTATTTTTTATCCTTAGAGTATTAGTATAAACTAACAGTAGAATCTCTACAGTATTAAGTATAACCAGCTATGTGACTATTTTTCTTAATGCAGAATATTTTATTGACAGGAAATAACAGTACTTAATTATACAAAAAATCTACAAAAACATAAAGAGATAAAAGATTAAGATTTAGCATTCAATACTTAGCAATCAATTTGAAATATAACTTTACATCAAAAGCTTTGTAAGAAATCTGCCAAAATTCTTGTCAGTACGGATTTTGGACCATTTGAAATCAATTTCTTTTTATTGAAATCTCTAATAAAATGATGTCTGATCTCTATATGCTTTGTTTTTTAATGAAGAACATGAAGGGATTTTTAATTATGCAAAATCAGTTCTGTTATTGTCATAAAGATCTTTTTGCATAAAATTGTACCCATAAATCAAGTAGTTGATTCTAATCCAAAGCACTTGTCCAGAGGCAACTTGAAGCAACAACATTATTCAGGTTGTGTTGTGTAATTTGCATCCACTGTTGTTTCTGTGCACTGCCATGATATTAATTACATCCAAGGATTTCTTTAACCTCCTAGTGATAGATTCCTTATCCAAGCTTGCTCCAGCTTAATCACTATAGTGTATCTACCAAAATCAAAAGAAAGTATCTTTTGGATACCATAAGGCCTATTTGGTTGACCTTTTAAGTACCTAAAAATCTTTTCACGGCAATATGAGAAGTGAAACCTTTGGGATTGATTGGTATGTATCTAGCACAGGCACACACTGCAAACATGATGTCAGGTCTTGAAGATGTAAGATGCATCAATGAACCAATCATTGACCTAAACATATGAACATCCACTTCTTTACCATCTTCATCATTAGCAGAGGCTTTTGAGTTTCCATTGGTGGTGCTTAGCAGTCTTGACTTTTGTAACCCAAATTTCTTTAACATTCTCAGCAACCATATTTATCTTGACTAATAAATATGCCATCCTTCTTCTGCTTCACTTGTAATCCCAAGAAAAATGTAAGTTCTCCCATAGAACTCATCTGAAATTTCTTATGCATAACTTTATCAAAAATACAATGCATAGCTCCTTATTTTGTTGAACCAAAGATGTTATCATACATAAACTTTGGACGCTAAATTTCACCACTGTGCCTTTTGATGAATAAGGTCTTGTCAATTTTCCCTCTTTGAAACCTATTGTCTAACAGATTATGTTTTTTTTTGGGGGGACAAGGGTTTCATACAAGCTCTAGGGCTTGATTGGAGTCCATACAGTGCTGTTTTGTAACCTTGTATTTACTCTAATCAGAACGTCTTCTCTATCTTCAAATCCTGATGGTTGACATACATACACCTCTTCTTCAATCTTTTCATAGAGAAAAGCACTTTTTACATCCATTTGATACACCACAAAATCATTTAATGAAGCATAAGCTAAAAATAGCCTAATTGCTTCAATTCTTGCAACAGGGGCAAAGACTTCATCATAGTCAATCCCTTCTTCTTGTGTGTATCCTTGAGTAACCAATCTTGCTTTATTTCTTATCACAATTCCCCTTTCATCCTTTTTATTCTTGAAAACCCATTTAGAGCCTATAGCCCTTTTTCCATTTGGTAAATCCACTAAAGTCCAAACTTTTTGTAACTTGAATTGTAGAAGCTCTTCCTGTATAGCCTCTATCCAGCTTGGATTCTTCAATGCATAAATTACCTTTTTGGGTTCTTTTCTGTTGTTAAAAAGCAAGCAAACAAAGCGTTTTGATATAGGTCTTTATGGTTTGTTCTTTATTGATAGTACTAACAAACCCATGTTCCTCCAAATTCTTTGACATCTTTCTTGTTTGTGTAGCTGATTGCAAATCTTCAATCACTTGATCAAGAGGATGATCTTTATGAATTCTTGTAGTTGGATTAGGACTGACTTGGATTGTTGTATCCAAATTGTTCATGTCAGCCACTGCACCATCATCTTCATCATCTCTTGAGAAGTCAAATATGCTATCATCTTCCAAAGCAGGCATATTTGGATCATATGGAAGTTCAATGCTTGTTTTTCTACTAATAGTATTAACCTCATTGGTGCCAGCAGCATTAACAGTTGAACTAACAGTATTAACATTATCAGCAGTATTAACATTGTTAGTGTTGTTAACATTATCTTCCTTCTCTTGATCTTTACATTCACTGTCTTTTCTTGGATCTTCATTAACATTCTTTCCATCACCACTTGAAGGTTTAGATCCATCATCATGAAAACTCTTTGGATCTTGGTAATATGGTTGGATCACAGTTCCCTTAATGGTAGCAAAAATGTAATCTTTTGGACATGTTTGTCTCCATTCTAGCTTGACCTGCTTATAACTTGCCTTTCTGCAAAACCATTAGATATGTACTGCAACAATTGCTCATAATCATTGTTCTTGTTAGTGCATCAATATTCAAATGAGCTCAATCTGTCACAACTTACCTACAAAACATTAGTGTACTCTTACTAAACCTAATATGCAAGTTTTCTATAACTATCCTTGTTCTACTATTGAATACTCTAAAGGCTTTACTATTCAAAGAGTATCCAACAAAGAAACCTTCATCAGTCTTACCATTAAATTTACCTAAGTGATCTATGGTATTGAGAATGGTAACAGGATACCCAAATGGTCTCATAAAACTTAAAGTTGGTGTTCTACCATGGAAAAGTTCATATGGGGTCTTGTTATGAGGCTTAACTACTAACACTCTATTTTACTCATTGTAAGCAGTATTTGCTGCTTCTGCCACAAAAAAGTAGCTGCACTTAGAATCAGCTAGCATAGTTCTAGCAGCCTCAATTAGTGTCCTATTCCTCCTCTCAGCAACTTTATTTTGTTGAGGAGTTCTAATTACACTAAATTATCTCAAAATACCCTTCATCTTATAAAACTGATTCATTTCTTTATTTTTGAAACTAGTTCCATTATACACATCTAATCCCTCTAACCTTGTGATCTACTAGATTTTCTATCCCAGTTATAAAGGACTTAAGAATGCCACTAGTATCATCCTTAGTGTAGAAGAAACCCATGTAAAACCTTACTGTAATCATTTGTGGACAATAGGCAAATACATTTTTTTATTTAAAGCTTTTTACAAATGTTGGACCAAACAAGTCCATATGCAATAAATGTAAAGGAATATTGATTGAGTTCACTGTTTTGGACTTACAAGAGGCTCTATGATGCTTTCCCTTTTGACAAGAAACACAGGTTTGATCGTTTTCAAATAGTTTGGAAGGTAAACCTCTTACAAGATTTCCCTTAACCAATTTATTCATGGTTTTAAAATTTAAGTGACCTAGCCTTCTATGCCAAAGTTTAGATTCATCAGATGTGGCTTTTACAAAAAGGCAAGTTAAACCTCCTTTAGGAACTATGTTCTTTAAATCAACACTATCATTATTGTTTCTTTCTAGTGTACTCTAAGTAAAACTTGACTTTCATCAATTAACTTAAAGTTTAGAGATAAAACAATACATTCTAGTGTCATTAAAAAGAACACTATTCTTTTTATCATACATTTGTGAGACACTAAAGAGATTAAAGTTTAACTCTCTCACAAAATACACATTTTCAAAATCTAGATTACCAGTTTTAATGGTACATTTTCTTGTGATTTTCCCTTCTTTGGGGTTTCCTCCAAAAGCAACATATCCTACATCTATCTCTTCATAGTCTGTAAGATAGGACATGTTCCCTGTCATGTGCCTTGAGCATCATATCAATCACTCCTTGATCCTGTAAATCTATTTGCTGATTGCCATGACATTATGATAAAAAAAATAGTTTCTTTTGGCGGGACTCAAGCCATCACTGACTGGATCTGCCTGATGCATCCAATATAATCAAAATTTTTTTTGGGTTATTGATGCATGTTGTATTAAAAAACTTGTTTAAATCTTTATGCTTTGGTTTCCTAACCCTACATGCTGAGGCCTTTAACAACATTAAATTTATTTCATTTAACCAGCATTAACTACTGCTCTTTTGGCTAAGAGTATTAATTTTATTTTTACCCCTATCATGTATTAACCTTGATTTAATATATGTTTTTAAATTGTTGTGTTTTTTGCATAGGCCTCTTTAACGTAAATGTGCCGTTTTAGAAAGTTATGCCATTGGTCTAGCAACATTCATTGTTGTTTTTGAGTGAGCAACATTAACTTGTCTAGCAGTATTAACCAATACTGATGTTTTTGAAATATTTTGTCTAGCAGTATTATTTGATATTAAACCTGACTTCATTAGTACTGCTCTTGGAACCAACTTCTTTTTAGCACAAGAGTGAGTCTTTTTAGCAAAAGTTTTGATGATTCACCACTTTGGCAGTGGTTCTAAACAGGTTTTACCATCCTTTGATTTTTGATGGTTATTGCAATCTAACCTGCAATGATCAAAGCTTCCACATACATAACAGGCCTTATTAAACATCTCAAAATTGCTTCCTAGTTTTTGATACATCATATTGTTCTAATTTCTTTATTGCCTCTTGGACTGTTAGTGTTTTGCCTATGTTGCTCAACTTGTTTAATAGTTTTCCTAGCAGTTTTTTCTTGTTGTTTAGATTTGACAAACTCTTTCTTAACAATACTAAACCTAACTGTTTTCTTTTTAGTTTTAGGCTGAGACACGTCCTCTTCCTCATCATCTGACACCCATTGTTCAATACTTGGGGCATCATCATACTTCCTACCTACCTTAGGCTCTTCTTCACTAGACATAGCTTTACAGTTCTCAACTACAGGCTTATTAACAAACTTATCTAATCTAGTAAAACACAAATCAGGTGTTTGTGGAGGCATGAAATTTTCCCTTGTGTCGGCTTTGTTGGAGGTGGTACTGTATTATATTTTCATAGCCTAAACCTTTCTTACAATTGTCAACTATCTGACACTCTATGTGCTTGTTTAAACTTTTAGATGCATGTTCAAATTTATCTACATTAAGTTGAATGCCATATTTTTCTTTTTGAACTACTTCAAGCTTCTTCCTAAGCTCTCTAATGGTTATTTATCCTACATGAATTTCAAATTTTAAGCCTTTAATATCTTGTAAAATATATAAAAACTCATTTGATTATTTAAACTTCTTGTTTTTTCTTTCCATAACTTAACTGTCTTTTTTACCTAGAACCATTAACTAAGAATTTCTTTAAATCTTTTAATAGTTGATCATTTTAAGATTTAAGAAGTTGAACAGTTTCCAAACAAGATTTTAAACAAATAGAATCATTGGATACCTCTAAATCAGAACTTGAAGATGAGAAAGCCATGAGTGCATAATTAGACCCTTCCTCTGCCTGATCACTCCAGTCATATCCACCAAGACCATCACATGACACCAAAGCTGTGGAAGTAGATGTTTCCACAGGCACACTCCTTCTTGAGCTTTCCTTGTTCTTGTTGTCTTGATTTCTTGGAGCTTTGCACTCTATAGTAAAATGTCCCTTTTTGTGGCGGTTGTAGCACTCCACTTTGGATTTATCAAAACCAATAGTCTTATTGCCATCAAAACCAATAGTCTTATTTCCATTAACAATAAGCTTCCTTCATGTATTTTTCAAAAACCTTCTTGCCCTCATAGTCAACAAGGCCATTTGCCATCCTAAATCCATCTCTTCTATGTCATCTGGATGGATTTGTTGCAAGTCCGCATGTACAAGTTGAGGACTATTTGGTTGACTAGCAAAGAATGCACAAATAACAGCATCACTCAAGTTATCAATATTTGTAGAGTAAGCATCATTAACTTAAGTGCTAGCAGTAGAAACTCCATGAGCAATATTAATTGCTCCATTAGTGCTGCTAGTGTTGTTATTTGAAGAGGACACAAAAAGCCATGTTCTGTGTGCTTGAACTTGAACTAGACATCCTTTTAACTTCTGGTTCATACACCTTGAGGTTGTTGTAGAGATCATCCATGTTCATTGTATCCAAATCAGCTTTATTCCTCCATACAACAGCATGTGTGTTCCACTCTAGGTGACAAACTTCTTAATAACTTTTGATTAACATCTTCTTGTGAAAGTTTTTCATCTAAAAGCTCCAACTGACTCACAAGCTTTTGAAGCCTATCAAAAGTTTAATCAAGCATGTCTGAGCTTGGAGCAGTAAAGTTTTCATATTGCTGCTTTAAGAGATTCCTTTGAGTCTTTCTTGTAGCTGCATTCCCACCAAATCTCTTTTCAACAGCTTCCAGCAACTTCTTAGCATCCTTTATAGAGTTAACCTTTAACTGATGTTCATTGGGAATGCCCATCATTAAAGTACTTCTAGCTTTCACCTCTAATCTTCTCTGAGCCTTTTCTTCAGCAGTTGTAATAGGCAACTCTGTCATAACTCCTTCTACAATTTTTGTTTTTGGTAAGGTTGCACCATTCTCTATGACTTCCCATAGTGCATAGTCTATCATCTGGATATATTGTTCAATCTTTATCCTCCATATCTTATACTCACCAGGTTTGAGCATGGGAACTTTAGATGCAGCCACCATGTGTGCAGAATCTTGATCCATCTCTTTTAGCAAAAACAGGTTCTTCTTATTCACAGCATCTCAACAAGCTCTGATACCACTTGTTGATCTCACTTCAATAGATTGAATTCCTTAAGCTTGTTTAAGGTTTAGTTATATTAGATAAATATAACACAACTATAGTAGAAAATATGTTTGAATGTATTAAAGATTATGTGGAATCTAATCTTTAATATTAAGAAGAATTATCAATGAAACATTAATTCAATGAACATACAATTCAACAGATAAGCTCCAATATTATTAATGATAATAATACGAATACTCTTAAAGTATTAGGGTTACAAATACCTTAAAGCTATGAATTATATGTCTAATACTTCAAAAGATTGATAAAATATATTAAACTCTATGCCCTAGGACCTCCTTATATACACCAAGAAGCCCTAGTCGGCTTACAATACTTTTCTAAGTATCCATAATCTTTTCTAAAAACAAATAACTCAATACATATCATATAAGTAGTACTAACAACAAACAGTACTAACTTATTAACCTTAGCAGCATTAACTTATCTTTGAGCAGTCTTAACCTTGAGCAGTACTAATATTCAATAGCAGTAGTAACTTTGTACTAGCAGTAGTAAACACATAGCATATTTTCACTAACAGTACTAATATTCACTAGCAGTAGTAACTACTTAGAATATTTTCTTTGAAGTTCATGAGCAGCACTAAATCCAACTGAGCAGTATTAACACAAACATGAGCAGCAATAATTCAAACAACATCAAGAAGACTTTTAATCCCAACACATTCCAAACTCGTTATCTCATACCGTTAACTCATTACAAAAACCGTTGTCTTATCACCAAGACTTTATCTCGTTATCAACGCTTTATCTCATATTATGGTTGTGTGGTAAGTAAACCCTATCACTTCATTAGAGTGATCGTATTAATATATTGAAGTTTATTGTGTTGGTTATATCTTTCTGTGTGTCAAACATACTTTACTGTTTCATTGAGTATACTTCTTAGTGGTATAAACTAGATTCCGCATAGTTTAAATCATTCATAAATGTGTTATTCTTAGTATTTTTAGATTTTATTCCAAGGTTACTATCTTGCATCAAGCTAGGAGTGTAAATGATCTATTTCATTTAGATCATCAGTGGTATCAGAGCTTGTTGTGAAGCTTTGAATAAGAAGAAACAATCAATCTCTAGTAGATCTATCTCTTAGTGATAAGATGGAGGCATGAACTACTTCTACAACTCTGACTTCAAAACTTCCTATCCTTAACCTAGGGGAATATGATCTCTAGTTAATGAGGATAGAACAATACTTCCTCAGGGAAGTAATTCTGAATGGCAACAAAGTGCTAAAAAGAAAAATTGGAGAAGTTAAGCAAGAATATGAACCTACTACTGGAGAAGAGTAGTATGATAGGAGGAATGAAATGAAAGCTAGAGGAACTCTGTTGATGGCTCTCCCAAATAAGGATCAACTAAAGTTTCATTCATATAAGGATGTAAAACTGCTCATGGAAGCCATAGAGAAGAGATATGGAGGTAATAAGGAATCCAAGAAAGTTTAGAAGACTCTACTCAAGCAACAATATGAGAACTTTTCAAGATCAAGCTCAGAAACAATGGATCAAACTTTTGATAGGTTGCAATAATTATAGTTAGTTGGAGATCCAAGGAGAAGTGGATTAACCAAGAAGTTATCGAATTAAAGTGTTGAGAAAGTTTTCCATCTGAATGGAAGTCTCGAGCTTTAATCTGAGGAACAAAGTAGAAATTGAAACCATCAGTTTGGTATGACTTGGTAGAATAACTTAAAAATATATGAGCTTGAACTCAAAGATTCAACAAACACAAGTCAAAATTCACAAAATGTGGCTTTTGTGTCCTCCAACAGCACTAACAGCAACAGCAGTACAAATATGGCAGATAACACCGATTATGGAGTTGTACTGCCCATACTCAAGGATGTGTTAACCATACATCTCTATGATAATCTTTTGATTGCAGTGATTTGTGCTACCTTGCAAGTCAACCCAAACTCTCCTCAACGTGCTCAGAGATCTGGAACAACTTATCCTGATGTTCTAGGAAGAAAATGGATTACAATGGGAGATTGGCACTTGCTGACAATCAGAGCTAGAAGGTTTTTCAAGAGATAGGCAGGAAGCTGGACATAAATAGTCAAAGAGTTAGATTTGACAAGTCAAAAGTAGAATGCTACAATTGTCATAAAAATAGACACTTTGTAAGAGAATGTAGGTTTCCAAGGAATCAGGAGAACAAAGAAAGAGAGAATAATACAAGAACTATTATAGTGGAGACTCCTACTCATAATGCCTTGATAGCTCAAGATAGAATTGGAGGATATAATTAGAGCTACCAAGCTGAAGAAGAGCAACCTACAAACTATGCATTAATGGCATTTACATCTTCAGAAAGTTCTTCTAGTTTAGATTCTGAGGTAGATTCTTGTTCTAACTACTTCATGTGTAAAAGCTTATGCTACTCTTAAAGAACAATATGATAGTTTGACTTCTGATTACAAAAAGTCTTAATTTAATTTAGTATCTTATATAGCAGGTTTATAATCAGTAGAAGCTAGATTAGCTCACTATAAGAAAAATGAGGTTGTGTTTGAAGAGAGCATAACTGTTTTAAAACTTGAAGTTAGACTAAGAGATAATGCCTTAGCTGAATACAAAATGAAATTGGAAAAAGGGTGAAAAAGAATTAGTAATGCTGAGGTACTAGTTAGTACTACTAGTGTAATTCCTGAAGTTAGTACTGCCATTTCTAAAAGACAAGTTTATATCAGAAGGAGTGTAGAAAAGAGAAAAGATAAAGGAAAACTATATCATGAGATATCGTAATCTGTTCAAAAGAAGACAAAGAAGTAACTAGAACAAGAAAGACTTGGGCATGAAGAAGCTATTAGACTGCAAGAACATATTAATGAAGAAGAAAGACAAAGGATTGCTAGGGATGGAGAAATAGCTAAACAGTTACAGGAATAGATTGATATAGCAAGGCAAGAACAAGAGAAGTATGATCTAGCACAAGCCTTAGAATTGCAAAAGGAGTTGGATAAAAGGGAAAGATGGTGTGGCTGATCTACTCATGCTCTTGATATTGATTGGAGGTGATCTCCTATGCTCAGTTATCATGCACAACAAAATAGATCTTTCTCTAAAGCTAAAGTAAGGAAGAACATGTGCATGTATTTGAAGAATCAGGGAGGATATAAGCAGTCATTTCAAAGGAATGAGCTATGATGATGTTAGACTCATATTTGAAAGAGTATGGGATCAAAATCATGCTTTTGTACCTAAGAATTCTGAAATTGAAAAGGAAGTGATGAAGAGGCCAACCGGTAAACTAGCAAGCGCTACTTGCCCGAACGGGGATGTTAATTCCCAAATAGATCTATTCATAACATTCGCGCTTACAATCCAGTAATTAACAGTTCATGATAATGGGCATATTGGGTTACAACTACTTAGGCAAACTCGTAATATTTGAATTAAAATGTACTTGCATCCATTTTGTAAAACAAACATGATCTCATCTCCGATATTTGATAAATGATTAAAAAGAGTAAAATGGGGACTATAAACTCACCTCGATGCAATAGCAAGATAATATCAAATAAGTGCAGGCACGGAAAACGATGCAAAACTCTATCTGCTACCTAATGAACAATACGCATATTACTAATCATGTAATATACTAAAATGTATATAATCTTGTCCTTAGTATTGTGCTTGAGTTTGAAAAATATTACTTGTTTAAAATGTGGTTATTCATGAAAATTGGCCAAATGTATCGGGTCATAATCTCTTACCATCAAACATGTAAATTACGATATCAGACAATTTAGAAACTAGGTCGTGAGTGCTTTTATAGTTAATTCAATAGACATTTGGTTTGGTCTCTAAACGTGTTAAACAAATAGACGAAGTTATAACAAAATGCATTTAAAAATTAAGTTTTCTATATAAAATTTAGGGGACAAACGCAAAAGTTTATAATCAAAGTCTGGACTCGTTACTTAATGAAATTTCAAACAAAAAGTTGTTTTGAAAACTAGGCTATGCCCTCTACAACTTTCATTATTTAAGTTTCGTCTAAAAATATCGTTTAATATGTTAAAAAAACGAGGCCAAAGTAAAGGGTACGCGACCCGTGTCAACAGTTTTAATTTGTTTAAAAAACATGGCAGCAGTACTAACTTTTAGTCCTATTTGCGAGTTCGTTACTTAACCTTACGACAAACTAAAATCACATTTATAAACTATGTCAGGTCTACTACAACTTATCTTTTGTAAGTTTTGTGGGCCGAAGTCAATAGCGGGGTCAAAAATGAGGTTAAAGATGGTGGTGTCGCGACCTTTCAACAGTCTTAACTATTGAACACTCGACAACAGCACTAACTTGAGACTCAGTTTGCGGGCTCATTTCTCAATCGTTTTTGATGATTCAAGTTGCTAAATAAATCTTATTAGGTCGTCTACAACTATCAATCAATTCCTAGATTTATGTGTCACGATAACTAGTTATATTTTCCAATTCAATTTTATACACAAATCGCAACTTTGTCATGATGTGGATGTATTCTAGGGCACTTCATTAATACGTTTCAATTAGCTAGTCAAATTGATAACATCCAAAACCATTGTATTTCCCTTCTACTACTTGACATCAGTAGGTACGCCCTTCTTCATGTATAGTTTTCATTATATCTTTTGTACTTAGGTTTGCTCAAGCACAACCCTATTGACACATAAATTGCATACATATAATGATGGGATTAAAAGAGTGGGACTCACCAAAGCTTGAAGGAAAACGTGGTATGTACTTGAACCAACGAAAACCCTAGTTGTCTAAACCTGACTGATGCGACCCAATATCTAAACCAATTGTTCCACAACAATATTTACCCTGCTAATGCACTTGTAACCCACGAAGACACCTAGCTTGCTTGAACTTCGACTAGGAAAGAAAACCAAAAGGGATGAATTTAGGGTTAGGGTTTTTAAGGTTTTTAAGGTTTTGTGTATAACGTCTGATAATTTCACAAGGATGTGGGTTGATGTGCTTTTTGGAAACAAAGGCGAGAGAGGAGTGAATGTAGTAGAGTTTGGACTTATGTTTTCCTGTGATTGCAAGGGTGGGAGATGCCTTCATATTTATACACTCAAGCAAAGAAGGTTTACTAGTCAAAGGAGGTGCTCACATGTTTATGTCAATGCAATTTAGGAAAAGCATCTTGCACAGGGATGAAAAGTCGATCACTGTATGTGGGTTGAAGAGATTTAAGAGATATTGGGAGCATGATCAAGAAAAGGGAAGAGCAGCCTAGTATTCACGTGTTTCTTAGGGATTTATGAAAAGATGTGTTGGGTTTTATTTGTTGGATAAAAGAGTTATATTAGAGATGGATTTATGTAGGATATTATCTTGTTTTAATCTTTACCAATTTGATGAAATTTGGGGTAGAGGTAATACACAAATTCTTTTCTATCTTTTATAGGAGAGCAAAATTTTGTTTCTTCAATTAGGCTTCATGGTTTAGGAAATTTGCTTGTGTATTATTTGAAGACAAGGAAAGAATAAAATGTTTGGTTTTTGTTTACTTATTAGAATACGTACTCATTTATGGTAAATGAATAGCACATAATCGCTTATGGATAGCTAATTCGTAAAGGAATGAATACTAAAATCTTTAGTTTAAATGAAGCCCTATTCCCGTTATTAAGAAGCCCTAGGTTAAATCTTACTTATTAGGGTTTAGCTAGTCGATTTACAATAAGATCTTTCTAGCCTGTTAAGGGTGGTAGCCAATCTGGATAAATCCAAACTAACTACAAGAGAAACAATGACTATGAACAATATAACTATGCGGAAACTAACTTATATTGCTAAGAAGAATAATGAATGAAACAGAACTTTGATTACTATTAATCTGCTAGGTACAGATTACTAACTATGAATATTTGTGAAACTTGTATATCTAACTAGTGCCATAGGGTTCCTTTTATACACCAATGAAACCCTAATGAGCTTACAAAACGCGTTAAGTGATCATGCATATCTATTCCTAATATATCTCATGCATATTACTTAAGCAGTACTAACTAACTGTACTAATATACAACTAGCAGTACTAACTATAACTAGCAGTACTAATAATGTACTGGCAGTACTAACTAGCTATCAGTAGTACTAAGTGTAGAAGCTCTAAATCCCAACAATCCTCCCCTAAACTTGTGATTTACCATTAAATCTCAAGTTTCTTCTGATGTACTCTGTTGAGGATGCTTCTAAGCACTTTACTTCCTTGGTTTGTTTGCTATATTGTAGATCTTTATCAAAAGCTCATCTGCCATCTTTGACTGTTGATCCACTCTTAGCTTGTTACTTAGCATCAAAGTTGCAAGTCCCTTTGTCAGTGGATAATCCTTTTCAACCATCATGAATATATCTTATCCTTTCTCTGTATATACATGATGAACTGCACACATATCATATAACCACCATTTCAAAGGATCATGCATATATTTCTGGAGTTCTAAAAAATTTTCTGCATCTGGTTCAAATAACATCTTTAGTTCAACCTATAATTCTATCTCTTTATATTCAGTAAGTCCTAATGAGTTGTACCTTTCTTGAACTAAGCTCCATAATTTGATCAGATCATCCCTGTCAAAATTATTAAGCATGTCTTCAAAAACCTGATACACCTCTGTGTGATTGCCTACTTTGATGATTTTCCAAAATTGCATAGTGTCATCAGAGTGAACTTCCCATCCAATTATTAGGTATTTGGTTTGAAGAGCTTCAACAATTATACCTTCATCTGGAACTATAATTATCATTTGATTCAGCTGTTCTTAAGATAATTCATCTGTTTGCTCTTGAACTGACTCTGAAACTTCTTCAGTTCTTTGTCTTTTAGCAGGTTTTGCTTCAGGATCTTGGCCTGCTCTTTTTAGTCTTTGAACTTCTTCTTCAGAATCCATAGGTACAAATGAATGAATTTGATCCTATACTTTTTCAAATATTGGTATTATATCATCATAGCTCATTCCTTTGAAGTCTTTCATCTTGTAGCCTCCTTGATTCTTCAAGTACATAATCATATTCTTCCTGACTTCAGCTACAGTTCTGGGTCTATTTTGAAGAGTATGATACCTTATAACAGAAGGATCATTCCAATCAATGACATGAGCAATATCAACTTCAGTTACAGCTTCTTTCTTTCTAGCTTGATCATATTCTTCTTGCAATTGTTTAGCAATTTTAGCATCTCTTGCAATCCTTTTTCTTTCTTCCTCCTCAATCTATTCTTGTAATCTAATGGCTTCTTTATAACCAAGCCTTTCTTCTTACACTTGCTTCTTGGACTTCTTTTGAATAGATTCATCTTCAATCACGATTGCCTTGCCTTTATCTTTCTTCTTCTTTGCACTCCTTCTTATATATACCAAACTTTCAGCAGCAGTACTAACCTCAGGAGTTGCACTAGTAGTACTAAATGGTACACTAGTAGTATTAAGTGCAGTATCAGCAGTAGTAACCTCTTGTTCCCCTTTTTCACCACTTCCTTGATCTTCCACAAGCTTAGTAGGTTCTTCTATTAATTCAGTAGTCTCTTCCTCTTCTAGCAATACCTCTGTATCATCACTAATCTTGTCCTGAATCTCTACATCATGTGGAGGAACTAAAGAAAAATCAGCATCCATGTCTAATTCTTCAATCAAACTCCTCCCCTGTCTGGAAGAATCCTCCGCTACAGCTTTATCTTTTGAAAGAACTAACTTTGTTCTTCTCCTAGCTTTGCCTGTCTTGACTTGCTTTTCCAACTTCTTCACTCTTTTGACTAGCTTGGTAATAGCAGAACCATAAACCTTCTTAGTGTTCATCAATTCATTCTCCAAGCTTCCAACTTTATTAGTTAACTGAGTAACCAAATCCATTAATTCATTAAGTGATACACTACCCTCATCACGTCTAATTGATTGATTACTTTAAAGAGGTGATTCATGAGGCATTGGAGCAGGCTCCTCTGCAGTAGGTGTAGTTTCTATGATGGGTGGTGGTGAAGTTGAAGGAGCACCGACTGGTGTATGTTAAGGTGATAAGGATGGTGAAGATGTTATTCTTGAGGGAGATGTTTCAGGAGCAGTGATCATAGAAGGAAATAAAGGAATGTCGTCACCAGAATAACCCCTTGTAACTCGTTTCATGTTATTAAAAACTTTCTGTGTAAGTATAGGAGTGGGATAGGTTCTTGTGTGGGGTTGAAGAAGTCTCCTTTGCTTGTTTAAACAAATTTAGATAAATCTAAGATACATCAAAAAACTTATGGGGGTTATCCAAATTCTTTACCATTGCATCAAAGATGAATTTTGAGAAGTTAAAAGTTCTATTTATTGCCAGGCAGATAATAGCAGTAACTATATTGCTGCTAAACTGCTCCCAAGAAGTCTTTTTAGGACTCAAGCAGTGGAGGATTGTATGAATGAAAAACCTCCACTGTAGTGAAAAATTACCTTTTTGAAATGTAAGCTTATCAGAATTAGTTGCATACCCCATGAGAGCAAGTTGCTTAAATATCTTTGTGTTGGGTAAATAAGTAATTCCATCATTGTCCTCCAACTTTAGATGCCTTCTTAAAGATTCTTTAGTGATGGTCTTGGCTTGTCCATCTATGATAGCAGTTAGTTCTATTCTCTATTAACATTTGTGCAAGCAGTAGCTGTTGTCCAAAATTGCTTGATAAATGATGCATATATTGTTGGATTCTCTGTGAGGGCATAGTGAATGTGACTAGCAGTTAGGAAATCAGTGATCTGATGAAACTCTACACTTCCCTCTGGTTTCTCCAAGTATGCCACCATGTTGTGCTTGTTGCAAAACTCCAAAGTAGCCATTTGATGAATAGAAAATTAATTAAGGTTCTGGGATATGTTTGTGAGAGAGATTATGGATGTTTGGTAAAGTGAATTGATATTTGAGAGAGTATTTAAGAGTTTAAAGTGTCACCGACTGAAGAAGATTTGTACTTATCTTGAAGAAATCTTTTAAGTTTATAGAAAGATCAAGAAATCTTTAATTAGTCAAACCCTATAGACTATAAGCATGGTAGTTGGCGGAAATTTAGCAACGGCTAGAAATTAGGAAGGAAATTTAGTTATGGGTCAAACAGTACTAACGGTCTTCTAGCAGTACTAAAATAAGCCTAGCAGTACTAACTTTAAGCCCCGCAGTACTAAAAGATGGTTAGCAGTACTAAGCAATACCTATCAGTACTAAGTAATGCCCAGCAGTACTAACTTGAAGAGACTAGTATTAACTTGAAATTCCTCCAAAGAGCTTTTCTATCACCAATCTCACTTTCTCTCTTTCTGTTTTTATGCTCACACGTTATCTCTCAATTCTTTTTGCTCACCAATTCACTCTTTCTGTTTTTCACACAACTCTCTTTCTGTTTTTTTGAGCTCATAATTTCTCTCTATTCTTTTTGCTCACCAAGTCACACAATTTTGTACAAATTCCATCAATTCCATTAGTTTTAAATTGTCCTTCCCACTTCCAAGTGTGTAACCTCTTGAGAGAGGCGGATCATTGAACTGTATATAGTTTTTGGCAAACTATCAGCCATCAACGGATTTGATGATTCTTTACCAGTTGCCGTTTACCCTGGAATAGCCAATGTTTCATTGCAATAACATGGTGCATTGATAACCATATAGTTTTAAGTAAACTATCAACTATCAATGGATTTGAAAAGTCTTTACCAAAAGTTGTTTGCTCTGGACTAGCGAGTTCTTAATGTCTGTTAGACATGGTGAACTGATGACCATTTGTTGTGTAGTGATTAAAACCAACACTTAAAGAACATCCATGCTTCCAGTAGTTTCCTTTTCTTAAATTAGCATCTAGGAACAATATGTACTCAGCAGTATTAACTGAATCTAGCCGTATGAACTTTTGTACCAGCAGTACCAACTACCTTCAGCAGTAGTAACAAAGCTGAGCAGTACAAATGAGTTATACCAACAGTATTAACTTTGTCTTCAATAAACATGCAACATATGAACCTCAAAAGTCATCATGTCATCCACAACCCATCTTCTAACTAAAAATTCATCTACAAACTGTACAACTCCAAACTATGCCATCTTGCCTTCCCTAAACCAATGCAGCTATAGATTGATCATTCCAATGTTAACAATTAAGAAATTGAACCTGCTAACATCAAAAGCTT